>VXAZ01005564.1:265402-286719 GCA_013399875.1 Gymnorhina tibicen | reverse complement strand
GGCGGGCGGGGCGGGGCCGCGCCGGGCGCGCTCACCTGCGGGGGGCGGGGACAGCGGGACGGCCCCGGGGACCGGGGCTGCGCTGGGCCGGGCCCCGCCTGAGGGTGTCTGAGGGATCTCTTGGGCATGAGGGACAAACCCAGATCCCGCGTTCCCAGCCCCCAGTGACGTTTCCAGCTCACACGCTCAAAAATGTGATCACATGGGTTGTGACAAGAGGACTTGTATCTGGGACAGGCCCTTTTACAGGTTTCTTTGCCTTTGGCCTAACACCTCAGCATTGTGCTGAACTGTGGCCGGCGACTGTGACTGTTTTTTTGTTTGGTTGTGTTTTTTTTCCTAGTCCCGAGTTCTGAATTTCTCAAGACCTTTAATGCTACAATTAGCAAAGAAACACAGGCCTGTGTCCATTTTCTCGGCTGCTCCTCAGGGTTTGGACATCTGAAGATTCTTTATTATCTGCTATAAGATTTAGTCAATAGTAAAAACAGTTTTCTAAACAGTGACTGTGTGAATGGATTACCAGTCTCCTTTCCGTACATTAGCTAGAAGCTTTCATGTTTGATAAACAGGTTTAGTAAAACACAGACAGTTCTCCCCTCATAGCTTCTCTTCCTTAGCTCTCAGCACTTTTTGTAGAAGGCCTGAGGTTTATTAACTCCACACTATGGAGAAACTGAGGCGCTGGGAACCAACGCACCAAAAGAAATGGCAAAGCAAGAACCGAGCCTGTGTGTTGAATGCAATGTTTTTTGGTAGCATTCCTAAGGGTGATGCAGCTAGCCCAGGTGAGTTGAGACTTGCATCAGCTTGTCTGGTAGCCATTGACAGATCTTTCTAAAACTATCTGATGGCCTGCAGCCAGGCTTATCTCAAATTGAATAGGCTTTCCTCTCAACAATCTTCTCTGCTACTCTGAAAAGCCAGTTCCTCCCAAGCAAAGCATATTTTAAAAACTAAAGGCATCCCAGGATGCCTCCCTGCACATGTGTATTTTTCTCCAGTGGGTTGCAGTAAAAAAACCAAAAATCAACGAAAAAACCAAAAACAACAACAAAAAGCCCCGTAACCACAAAAGCCTGGCTTCTTTGTGGTCTCAGCTCAAGCCCATCACCAGGGCTGTGGTATCTGGGGCCCGCTCTGGAGGCACTGGAAGCAGTGGGCAGCCTGATAATAGACCCCGTGGGACAGCTGTAGTGGCTGTGCCCAGTGCCAGGCTGCTCCTAATCTCCCCAGTGCCAAAAGTCCCTCGGAGCCGGCCCATCCAGCACAGTCCCCTCTCTCCCCAGTGACTCTCTGCTAATCTGCAGCTGCAGGTGTGCATGGCCGTGCCTGGGAAGTGTCTCGGGCTGTTAACAGGCTTGGGGCTTCTCAGGGCTGAGCAGGGACAGGCCTGCAACTAAATCTACACAGAAACAGGCCCCTCGTAGGCCAGGTTTGGGGTAAAGTCAGACTTAGAGGTTCACAGAAATGTGGATGGGAAGGAGAGGGAAAAGAGGCCCAAACCCACATCCGCTTCACAAAGCATCTCAGCTACCTGGTGTCAAGTGCCAGAATTTTTAAGACTCTATAAGGAAGCACTTCAGAGGAGGCACATGATTCTAGGGAGCTATTTTCAGCAAGAGGAAAAACCCCTATTTAGTGATTGCATGTTTATTTCACTTCCCTTTTCCCACTTTCCCTGTGAGATGTGCTCAGCAAATATATTTATTGCTGAAATTATTTTGTCATATTTTTGGACGGTGAATTAGCACCTTCAGCCTCTTCCTAAGCTGTGCCTATTGTGAATATATTGCATATTTTACATAGTATTTATTTAGTGTCAGCAGCTCCCTGCTGACATTGTGTCAAGGCAGCTCCCATTCAGAATGCAGCAACTGAATATACAGCTCAGATCTCCATTACTGCTCTTAGCTAAGGATGGTTGGAGAAAACAAGTATGAAATGTGCATAAATAAAATGAGATTTGCTTTTAAGTAAATGTCCAAATAACCTTTTCAGAGTTTTCTTAGGGAATTGTAGAAGATACCCAAAGCCATTGTGGGAAATACTGACAATGTAGCAATGGGACAGAACTTTTTGCATGTCTTGCTGGCTTAGAGAATACGTATCTTTTGGAAAATGATAAAATGATTGTGTTTTAAGGAAACAAAATTAATCTACCTGAATTTAAAGTCTTCCTTTTATTGCTCCCTACTGAGTATGTTCATAGCGTGGCAGAGGATGACAGGATGTTTGCTCTCTACTCTTTTGCAACGCACTTCCGGTGCTGAACTCTCTGGTAGGAGCAGTTGTCTGTTCCTTCAGTGGTGGGAGAACTGGAAGTCACCAAGCAGTGGGGGAAGCCTTGAATAAGCTGATTTTTCTTCTGGAACAATATGGAAGCTCAGAAATTCCTTATCTCTAGCAACCCATAAAGCGGCAAAGTAGTTGCTTTCAGTGAGTCAAGCCACTGTCACCATTTTATGCTAAATAATTTAAGGTGCTTTTCTAACTATAGTTCCCTTCCCCATCCTTAAAAGGAACACTTGCAAGGCAGTGACAGTCATTTGACATGTAATGAAACTGCTCTAGGCTTCCAGAAGTCAGTCCATCCTGGGTTTCTGCTGCTCAGTGATACTGGTCCTGGTTATCAGCAGCCAAACATGACTGTGCTGTGTTTTGTTCTGCCTCGCATCATTTCCTTTAAAACAGTGAGATATTTCACTCAGTGAATGCTACAGTTCACCTCAGAGAACTTTAGTGGAATGGGGTTTTCACCTCTAGCATTTTCCTGGCAAGTTCTGAACTACATCTGAGATATAAGAAATTAAGAAATACTAGAAATGCTGTATTTCTTAATGTCAGGAAATGAAGAGAGAGAAGGAGAGAGAAAGAGCATCTGTGCAAGTTAGTCATGAGTTAATTCAGGTTTTGGCTGAAAATGATGGATTCTTTTAACTTTTTAAGGACCATGCATCACTGAGAGTGCAGTGTTATATTTATGCATTACAAAGTATTTTTTGTTACTGCTCCCATCCCCCTCCTGCATGCACTTAGACACTGGGAATGATGCTTGTTAGTGGGCTGGAGTTTGCCTTGCAATGCACTGAATGTTGTGATTATAGGAGACCTCTGCTCACAAGTTTTTACTGTTTTTATTATGGGTGTTGTCCTCTATGACTCATATTATGCTAAAATTTAAATTATGTGGCAGAAGCACATGTGCTTAATAAATTAAGATCACTCACTTTGGGCTATAATCTCTACATATGCACATATATTTGTATATATATTATGTCTAATATAAAATAATGAAACACAACTAGAATATGCACATATATTCATGCATCCCACTGCTGCACAGAGAACTGGAATCAATTGTGAGAGCGTGCATGTGACAACGTTGTTTTCCAAGCCACTCAGTGATGCATCTGTGCTCTTGTACCTGTACCCAGGCTGTAAGGAGGCCCTTGGCTCCTGGTGCAGTGCCTGGGGCTGGCTACTCCCCTGGCTGGCTGAGTGACAGTCCCTCGGGTATAAAAGGGCCCCTGGGGCCGGGCTGTGCTGGGTGCAGCTGATAGAGCAGCAGACAGAGGGCTCGTTCTGGGGACTGCAGCTGGAGAGCCCAGTGAGGTTGTAGCCACCAAGAGGTCTGAGCCCCACAAAATGCGTGAAATTGTGCACCTGCAGATTGGCCAGTGTGGGAACCAAATCGGATCCAAGGTAAGGTCTCTTTTCAACACTGATCATTAGTAGGAGATCAGAGGTAGCAAAGCAAACATCATCAATGGATGGGGACTTTTGGGGGGGGACAATTACCTTGTTAACTCGATGGTGGGAAGCATGGCATGTCAGCAGGGAACTTGAGTATTTCGGTATGAAAGCCAAAACCTGGATTTGCTCCTCATGCGAAGTTTAACGTTCATTTGCAATAACCATGGTAGTGATTACAAGTGCTGCAGAGCATTCCTGCTGGGACTTATATTCCCAGGGAGAACTCATACACTCTGCAAAACACTGGGACAAGTGACGGAGCCAGTAATTCCAGGGCTGCAACATTGTGTTGCCAGTACTTTAGTTCAGCCATGCAGCAAAAATGCTGCCACATTTTATTCATTAATATCATAGAACTACACAATGGTTTGGGCTGGAAGGGGCCTTAAAGATCATATGGGATCGTATTAATCAACAGCATAATCTGTGTTAGAGTGACACAAAGTGTCACTGACCTCCTGTGAGAGACCGATGTCATTTGGAGTATTTTTGTGTAGCTCAAGCACTGGTATGCTGTGATGTAGAGGGTGGTCACTATTGCTGACTTTCTAGGTTAGGAGTAAAAAAATCCCCTCAATTACTTGATGCTGTGCGATGTCCATCCTTTTTTTTTTTAATTGATAAGTAGGAAAATGTCAAAAAATTATCTATTTTGGGCAGGGAGATCTTTTAAGACATGGGATAGTTGAGGGATTGTTCTGTTGCGTTCTTCCTCCTTTCCTTTCTCCCACAAATCTCACCTTGATTCCTTTTAACGGGACATGAAGCATGGAACATGCACATGTTGGCAGTGGTGTATTTGTACACTCAAAACGGGACTGGATGCTAACCCAGGAGACATTTAATATTAGAATAGCCTGGTCATTACAGTGGGTGGGTGTGTCTGCATGAACACTGCTGTGGCTGCTGCCCAGATAACAGCCCAGAACAAGAACACATCCATATGAGTGTCAAGATAGGATGTTTAGGACCAGCAGCTGTTTGTGGAAAGCCTTGCTCACGTACAAATTTGCCTTTGCCAGCTTTGGCATGCCATGGTTCCACTTGTGCATGACAGGATTCAAAGCAGCTCTCCCTAATCCACACCCTCACAACCTTTTTGTTAAACTCGTACCAAGTAGTGACTGTTATTTAAACTTTTAAATTAATATCAGTTTTCTTTTACTATAAAGAGAACAAACTGAGGGCCTCCACCTATTAGTGTGTGGGTCATAGTTAAGCACCTTAAATGGTCTGCCAAACTTTTCCCTTGAATTTATTTGGGAGAGGTAGACAAGGATCCATGTTCTGATCTGGTAAGTAAATGGCAAAGCATCTCCTGCTTCAGGCACAGTTCCCAGAGCTGGTGCTGAACATGAATAAATCATTCTCAGTGTGTTGTACCTCTTACCTTTTACAGTTCTGGGAAGTGCTTGGTGAGGAACATGGGATTGACATCACTGGGAACTACCGTGGGGATTCACCACTGCAGCTGGAGCGAATTAACGTGTACTTCAATGAGGCTTATTGTAAGTGCTCAGCAGAGCCAACAGGAAGGGTAAAATAAGTAATTAAAAAACCCACAAAAAGCCTAAACCACTATAGGTGGATTGGACTTGCCAGGGTGGATTGTAAGCCTGTTTCTTTGACCTTTAGCAGTAATTATTTGCATTAATTTTGTTTTGTTCCAGCCCATAAATACGTGCCCCGTTCCATCCTGGTGGACCTGGAGCCTGGGACAATGGACAGTGTCCGGTCCAGCAAAATCGGCCCCCTCTTTCGACCTGATAACTTTATCCATGGTATGCACAGCACACTGCCAGCAAACTGACTGGAGGCAACTGTCCCACGGAACTCCTTTAAAAATCCTCTTGTTAACTTTTTGGCTGTTCTTTCTGTAATTCTGTTCACAGGTAATTCAGGTGCTGGCAACAACTGGGCCAAGGGCCATTACACAGAAGGTGCTGAACTGATTGAAAACGTCATGGATGTGGTCAGGAATGAGTGCGAGAGCTGTGACTGCCTTCAGGGATTCCAGCTCATCCATTCCCTTGGTGGTGGCACAGGCTCAGGCATGGGGACACTCCTCATCAACAAGATCAGAGAGGAATATCCCGACAGGATCATGAACACTTTCAGCGTTGTGCCCTCACCCAAGGTATCCGACACGGTGGTGGAGCCATACAATGCCATCCTCTCCATCCACCAGCTGATAGAGAACACAGATGAAACCTTTTGCATTGACAACGAAGCTCTGTATGACATATGCTTTAGGACATTAAAGCTCACCAATCCCACCTATGGGGACCTCAACCACTTGGTGTCCCTAACGATGAGCGGCGTCACCACCTCGCTGCGTTTCCCCGGCCAGCTGAACGCGGATCTGCGGAAGCTGGCTGTCAACATGGTGCCCTTTCCTCGCCTGCACTTCTTCATGCCAGGCTTTGCCCCGCTGACAGCCCGGGGCAGCCAGCAGTACCGGGCCCTGACGGTGCCAGAGCTCACCCAGCAGATGTTCGACGCTCGGAACATGATGGCAGCCTGCGACCCCCGCCGCGGGCGCTACCTCACCGTCGCCTGCATCTTCAGGGGCAGAATGTCCACCAAGGAAGTGGACGAGCAGCTGCTGTCTGTCCAGACCAAGAACAGCTCCTACTTTGTGGAGTGGATCCCTAACAATGTCAAAGTGGCCGTGTGTGACATCCCGCCACGAGGGCTGAGGATGGCAGCCACTTTTATTGGCAATAACACGGCCATCCAGGAGCTCTTCATCAGGGTGTCCCAACAGTTCTCAGCCATGTTCAGAAGGAAAGCGTTTCTGCACTGGTACACGGGGGAAGGCATGGATGAGATGGAGTTTTCTGAAGCAGAAGGTAACACAAATGACCTCGTGTCCGAGTACCAACAGTACCAGGATGCCACTGCAGATGTGGAGGAATTTGAAGAGGTAGAAGTGGAAGCAGAAGCCAAGCCAGAAAAGGAAGCAGACTAAAAAGTATCCAAATACTGCCCGAATGAGCCTGTTCACGTTCACTAAAGACAAAGTAATAGCCATCATCTGCATACCCAAAATAACACACTTCAAAATTTCTTCCCTGCACCCAGCCAAGTATATCTGATATTACAACCCAATGCTTTTGAAATCAATGGAAGCTCTGCTTTACTGTCTTAAACTGTTGACACTGAATCTCTCCCAAAACCAATCTACTATGAAGACAAGTTGTCTCATAACAGCCTTTCCTGTAAATGGATTAACTTTTAGAATATAATCACCAGATACTGAATGTACTATACAGCCGCTGTCCCTGTGTATATAGATCAGGATCACAAGCAATAGCAAAATACGCTGTCAGCTCATCACATTTATTTATTCTCAGGCAAACACAGTCCCTTGTTGACTGTGAACTTGTTACTGGTTTAGGAACACGTGCACTTCTCTAAGGCCTGCAAAGGCAGTGACTCTTCTGTTGTCACTCCACAGACTGATGTACATCTGCAGAAATAACAGGGGGAAAGTGACTGAATATGCACATTCTTATTTTATTTTTAAGTACTCTAATTGTTCTCTCACATTGCTGGCTTATATTATTGCAGAGCTTGTATTCATTATTATGGTGTGGTTTGTTTCTATTTCTAACTACAGGTTGAGTTACGTTAGCACACTAAGTTGTGACATTGTGTAAAAGTTTTGGTGTGGTATTTTTTTTCCTAGGTACTAACTACTGTAAATTTTTTTCCTAACATTTAGTACAACAAAAATGACATAGAATGGTTTGTAGCTTGTTAATATAAATTTCCATGGAAATCACTAAAACAAAACCGTATTTTGCCTTCAGTGAAAAATTTCTTGCAATCACAGCTGTCTACTTAACAATGTATTTACAATATTCTTTTAAATAAAGATTATATACCATTCTGCAAGACAGTTTTATACTTGAAACAGTTGATAGACACAAACCCATAGTTTATTCTTGCAAGAACTAACTTTGAATTGCATTGATTATACTCTTAAATGAAAAGGTTTGTTAGAAGAAAGTAATGCCTCATGTTTGAGTTCAGTCTTGGTGAAGGAACCTGAAGCCAATTCTCCTGTGCACAGGGACAATGTCATCCCTGCTGTGGGGACACACAGCAGCAGGAAAATGCAAATACTTCCCCAAAACCACACATCTCAAAGTACATCTTTGCCTCCCAGGCAAGAGAAATGTCACCCTCCATTCCTGCTTCCCGGGGAACGTGTGTGACAAAGTGTTAATGAGGATAAACAATTCAGATTCCAGTGTCTCCTATCCCCAGCAGCACTTCCATGGCACAATATCCTCTTCCAGTTTCAAAATAATATACTATATTCTCTGTTGATACAGATTTTAGCCATGATTTTTTTCCAAAGTAATCATTAAAATGTAGCAGGCAGAAAAGTTTTAAACAACAATTAAATCTCTCACTCATTTATGAACGTGAAATATCGGCATGAAACCCTAAAAGAGATTTGGCTTAAAAATAAACAAGGTTGCTTCTGAATGTCCAGACTGTGCTAAAAGCAGTCTTTTAACAGAAGTGAAAACTAAATGTCTTTGCAGAAGAGAAACTTTGTTTCAAGAGGAACAACACTTTCCACACATTCAGAAATTACATTTATTAGCATGCTAATTTACATACAGAGGCAAGTTCTACAGTTCATGTCATGACATTACATTGCAGAGTCTTGAACATGCCTACAGCATTGCAGTCTGCAGTTATTCACCACAGAGCAGCTCCTACAAGAGATTTAAAACATGAGTTATTAGATTCAAGAGTATGTGCAAGGTACTCTTCAAATAAAAGGCAATAATAATATTTAATCTTAGATCAGGAAGAGAAGCTGTTCTATCCAGAACAGAAAACATTTCAGCTGCTTGTGATGTATGCAATGCCACAAATATAAAGGTACAAGTAGCACCTGCCTCACAAAGAGCTCTTTGAGACAACGAGTTTGCTGCTCAGGGGAAGAAGTAATTCAGAGAGACTGTCTGCTGGCTTACCAAGTATAAAACACGTGAAAATCAAAGAAAAACCTGTGAGCATCACTACAGAGCCCCAGCTGTTCTGTGTAAGCCCACAAAAAGTCTGTCCAAACCCCAAGTGGTTCAAGGCAGAGCTTGACAGACAGTACATCTCACTTCATTAATGAGATTAAGCAGTTTCCCATCTCACACGTCATCAGGTCACAGACACCCGCGCACATCCGCACACCGGCCGCAATCCCCTCCGCTCCCATGCCTGGAAATCGAGCTGATTATCCCCAGGTATTGGGGATTAGACTCGGCAGTCACAGACCATCGCTAACCCCACTCCCGCGCTACACAGCTCCGACCCCGCGCCCAGCCCACCCCACCCACTTACATTTCACTCCTTTTTGGGTTTCACCGTTTTCACCGTGGCCACCGCCGCCTTCTCCGCCTCCGCTTTGTACTGCGGCTTCATGGCGGCCCGCACGGCCTGGGCGCAGATCTGCGAGTACCGGATGTAGCTGCGGCCGGGGGGACAGAGGGCGGTGAGACCCGGGCCCGGCCCCCAAACCCGCCTCCCCCGGCCCCAAACCCGCTTTTCCCCCGCACCGGTGTGACCGCACCCGCCCGGCGCTCCCTGACAGCGCCTCCCCGCCGGGCCCTCACTGCCGCCCTGTCGCGGTACCTGAGCCCGGCCTGTCGCCAGTACGCCACCATGGCTGCGGCTCCGCGCGACAAGGTCAGCGCGCGCCGCAGGGGACGTGCCCGCCGGCCAATCAGCGGGCGGGAACTGCTCGCTCGCGCCGCCGTTCACGGGCGCGCGCCTGCGGCGGCGGCCAACCAGAGGGCTCCGTTCCGGCGCGCCGTTCCCGCCCTTTCCGCCTGACCTTCCCCGGGCTCGCCCCGCCCCTTCCGCTCGGCCCGGGCGGCCCCGGGGCCGTGAGGGGCGGAGGGCGGGGCTATGGCGGCCCCGGGCGGGCTGATCCCGGCCGGAGCTGTTCGGGAAAGGTGTGGGCCCCTCCCGGTGTGGGAGGGTCCCGGCTCCACCTCCCCCTGTGGCCAGCCGGGGCCTGCCTCGCTGTCCAAAACCACGGGAGTGAGTGTGTCGGTTCAGTGGTTCAGAGCCGGTAATTTGCCGTAAACACACTACATGTTAATTATCTAAAAAACATAAATTAAAGGCCAAGTTTTCTGTGAGGCTCATGACTAGTTATATAGCACTTGTGTTAGTTACACATTAACTCCTTCCTCAATAGTCCTGTTGTAATCTCAGAATCCGAGCGAGTGGTTAAAAGGGTGTTTTTTGCACCTAAGTCTGTTCTTACCCCTTTGTACCATCACTTCTTGTTTTTTCTAGATAAGGCACTAAAGAAGAAAACGTTTTACAAGCACGTGGAGCCAATGATGTTTTTTTAAACAGACTGTCTTCAATTTGGAGTGTACTGTCAAGGACACGGTGCCTCGCCATGGGGTTCCTTTGGATGCAAGACTGCTGATACAAACACCCGAAATTCAGTAATTTGCTCTAAACAAATCCGTAAAGGACAACGTAGCAAACTAGAAGCTATGGACACACAGAAAACGTAGTCAATTTCCCACTTATAATAAGCAAAACGTTACTAGAAAACTCAAATCATGTTTGGTAGGGAAGCAATTTGGTCCTAACCTAGTGTTCATTTAAATAATTAAGACAAAATACTTAAGGAGATTAAATATTGGGTTTTTAACAAATCCTTGCACTTCTGTCTTGTTCTCGTACTTCCTTCCATCCAAAGTCAAACCATTTTTAAAGCACAGAGTGATTTTCAGCTTTATTAGAGATCTCATTTAGTCCAGAACCATTGCAATTAACAATCCACACAGTAATGTCAGGAAAGAGCCACCAGAACAAAAAGAACAACTTTTACCAGATATATCAGTCTGTCTCCAGCATACAACAGTAAGATCTGGACCAGTGATCTGTATTTTTTTAACTGTTAAACAACTCTGCTCCTATAGAATTTTGGGTTAATTTCTTAAACCCACATATTGCAATTGTTCCTACTTAATTTTAAAGAAATAACTAGTGTAAACGAGGCAGAAAATTCTTACTTCATGCATTTGTTTTCTTCTTTATTTTTGTGTGAAACGTATTCTAATTTTTGACAGATGTGGCATATTGGAGAAAAGCTTTCCAGTTTGCAAAAATGAAATAAATTAAAAAATATTTGTTATGACAAACATATTTCTGCACTTTTAGCACAGAAAGGTGCCAGTGATATTGAAAGGAAACATACTTGGTTTTGAAGCCCCAGTCATAACAATGATAACAAAAAGATACAAGACAGCACCAAAGATTTTGGGAAGCCCCTCTGTGCTACGTAAGCAGCATATTTGATGCAAAACAGGTAACTGCAGTACTTACATATGTTGAGAAAGGGGATGTTACATGCAAATGGAGACATCTGATGATTTGATAGGTAAAATTATTAGCAATAAGATTATTTTAAGCCTCATGGGCAGCCCAGGCCACAAACATGGCTTGGCAGAGAAAAATCGTGCCAGCAGAGTTGGGCATTTTCTTCCAGCTATGTGCCCCTCCTCTATTCCTGCCCTGGCTTCTCTGATTCCTCTCACTGTCCCATGTCTCTCACCTGCTTTTTGCTCCACAATTTTCTTTTCCCACCACCTCTTCTCTCTCTGTACCTCTCTGCGAAATGCCTCTGCCTGCAATTCTGTAAAATTAACTCAAGATTTGAATCCATAATGGAGATACACAACCTGGATGCAATTATTTGCCCATTTAGCTCTGTTTACTATTTGTTGGTCTTGACAGATAAAAATTCAGCATGAATTGAAAAAGCTAAACCTTTGGGAGAGGTACCAACCATGCTGAGGCAGACTGGATATCAAACAGTGACAGAAACTGTGCTCTACAAAAATTCCAGCATAAACATTGATGTTTATGCAGCTGTTCCAAGGCACTGTTACAGATTTGTGTGACCTGTTTTCATGCCCAGTTTAGATGCCGGGAGATATTTTGTAAAGCCCTAAACTTTCCTCAGGTAAGAATTTTCGGAGAGAGAACATAGGACAGAGAGCATGTAAAGGAGAGACATTTAGAAGGACAGAGAGAGGTTGCAGGGAGAAGGGGATACGTTAGGAGGGTCAGATGCAGAGATCGAGAGAAGCTGCTGCGGTGCGATTAGCAACATCCAGAAATGTGAGCGTGGAGAGGTCTGGGGGAACTAAGGACGTGAGGTTAGACACGTCCAAGGAAACTGAGGAAGTGAGGGAAGAAGCATCCTGAAAGCTGAGATTGGAGACATCCAGAAAAGGTGTAGAGGTGAGATTGGAAACATCCGCAGGAGTGGATGAAGATAATCCAGAGGAGCGCTGAAACATGAAATAGTTAAAATCGGTGAGGTCTAGAGATTCCGATGAGGTGGAGGAGCTGTACTCGGAGACACCTGGTGAGGATGGAGGGATTGTACAGGAAAAGTCCAGGGAAGCTGAGGAGGAAACATCTGTGGAGGACGAAGAAGTGAGACTGGAGAGGTCTAGAGAGAGTGAAGAAGTAGGGCTGGAGAAATCTGTGGAGGATAGAGAGGTGACACTTGAGAGATCTAAAGAGATTGAAGAACTGTCGCCAGACTGATCCAGGGAGCCTGATGAAGTGAGACTTGATAGATCCAGTGAAACTGAAGAGGAGAAACTGGAGCGCTCCCAGGAATCTGAAGAGGTGAGACTGGAGAGCTCTAAGGAAATTGAAGAGGAGATACTGGAGAAGTCCGAAGAAGCTGAAGATGTGAGACTTGAAAGGTCCAGAGAGGATGAAGAAGTGAGACTGGAGAATTCCACAGAAGATGAAGAGCTCAGACTGGATAAATCCAATGAATCTGAAAAGGGGACTTTAAAGAGTTCCAAGGAGGCTAAAGTCTTGACACTGAAGGGGTCCAGGGAGGCCAAAAAAGTGAGACCAAGTAGGTCCAGGCAGATTGAAGAGATGACTCTGAAAAGCCAAATAAATCCCCAACATGATGGGTGTTAAATCAGGAGTATTTTAAACTAAAGATCTCTATTATCACACCAAAACAAAAAGATAGCATGACCCCCAAAACATTTTTTTTAAAAATAATGGTTCAAACTGTGTGCTTGGTCTCTTAGTAGTTTCTCTTTTGGTGCAGAAAAGCTCCAGTAATAAGAGCTCACAGAATTACTGAGAACATTGTGCCTTTCCAGGGGACCAGTACAGAACCACACGTACAGGTGCAGACAGTCTTCTCTCCTGGCATATCTGTCCTTGTTCAACCAGAATTTCTTCTGTGTAGCACGTGCAGGATTTGGTTTTGGAAGCTAACAATGTGCTAAACTGATTCTGTGTGAGAGAAATACAACAGGCAGTTCTAACTGTCATTCAGATAAAAAGAGGTCTTATTTTGTTACTTTTCTTTTATACCTCTGGATATAAAACCTGTATAATAACAATAATTTTTTATTTGTGGCTAGCTTGAATTGTTTAATACAAATATTCTAAAGAGAAGTTGTGATAGAAGGCAGACATGTGATTAAAAAGGGAACAGAACAGCTTAAATTGCAGTTCAAAAAGGTGCATCTAATTATAGTGTGAGTAGATCAAGAGGCTGATCCACAGCTGCCTTCTCTGTCTCCAGATCGTGCCACACAGCGCAGAGCGCTCAAACCTGCGGGTGCCTCTCCAGACAGGCACAGGAAGGCACATAAAGCTCTTCACTCATCACAGCCACATTTTATGGACCAAGGAAGTGCAAAATACACGTACAGGAGGCTGCAGCTTCTCAGGTGAACGCACCCCAGCTTTGCCCGTGCTCTTGCATAACCCACGTCCAGATGAGTGTGTAATGGATTTAACATAATCACCATGGGTGCAACTCCCACCCAGGTCACCTCTTAACTGAAGCAGGTGTCTGCTGAACAGGCACTGAAACTGGATGGTGTCTTACTATGCAAACATTAAAATGGTGGGGATTTAGCACAATGCAAAAATTACCACGCTAAAAAAAGAGCTGCTTATATACCAATGATGAAACCCCCAAAAGTTCTCCAATATATTTAATATTTATAGATAATGTTTCTGTAACTTTAGAGCTGTTGCAACATGGTTGCAATTCTTTCAAGAGTACAATGTTTATAGATCAAAAAGGCAAAACAAATGAATTTTTCCAAACATGCATAATTTATGATGGAATTACAATTTGCTTGCTGCCCTGTATTCTTGATAAAACATTAATTAACCCCTTAAAAATCCCTTGCTATCTAAAACCACTGTCATTTTGTGACTGTCTTTAATCTCAAAGATTTCTCAAGTGCATTTTACAGACAAGAACAAATATTTAAAGGCAAATTACAATACAATAAAAAGCCAGTGTCCAACAGGCTATAAATTCCATCATCTCTTCATTTAGCTCTTTCTGTCTCAATTTAAAATAACAAAGCTGTTGCACTTTTTCCTATGAAATAACACTGTCAAGAAACGTGGAATTATGGTCACCATCGTATAAAATTAGAGGTCAGTAAACGTTTCCTACCTTGGATAGCTGTGGATTTACCTCCTGTCTCTGCCTGGGTAAGCCATACTGGGCTGTGCTGGTAAAGCTCTGCTGTTTTCTCTGCTGCTGACCCTAATCTGCTCCACAGCCACTGGAAACGATGCCAGTGCTGATGACAATACAGGTCATGTTCTGGTAAAGCTCCTGTCTAAGCACAGCACTGCACAGAGCACCAGCAAAAACCTCACTGGAATCGGCTCTAATCTTAAGAGAAAGATACAGTTCTGTGCTGTTTCCTATTACAGAACAATATTTTGAAGGTTAGTTGATGAAGCAGACGAAGACAATAATTTTCAACTTTTGGATGCCTGGATTCAAAGTAAAAACAATTCTGCAGTGTCATCCAAGTTCTCAGCTGTCCATTCTACAAAATCTGGCATAAATAACCTGTGGAGTGACCCAGGACCTGCTGAGCAGAATTCAGGTACACTCAAGTTTTAAAAATCTTGCACATTACTTCCTCTTTTCGTGTGTTTCATAACTTGTGTTACTTTTTAAATGTGGTTATAACAAAACAGCATGATGTTGTAAGGTATTTTGTCCACAGCTGATGATCACGGTCCTGCTAAGGTAAGCAGTTAGTACAGCTTGGTTGTAACATGTAGCCTTACCTTTAGAATAATTCAGTTCTGCAGCAACATGGAAAGCAAAGCTATCAAGTTATTTACAAAATTAACAGGTCCTGTGCAAGTGAAAGAACCCCCACCTTAAGAAATGGAAGGATTTTGAAATGCCTGACTGCTTCCACGCAAGCTCTTTATCAGCACTCTTCAGTTCTTCCATAAACGTGAGCCTCAGCAGGTTGCTGACCTTCCCTTTGAACCAATGCTGTCAGGGCCAGGCGATTGGAAATGTTGCAGTTATGAGACAGTGGGTGCTTATGTTTATTCTGTATGACATTTATTGGAAATATAAATGCAAGTACAGACCACAAGAGACAGATCAGCAATGTTGTAGGAAATGGTGGTTACAATTTTTCTGCTTTTTTCCAAGCAAACCCTGGCTGACACTTGCAGTTCACTGCTGTCTGGCTGAACAGGGGCTGACACCCATTGGTGGGCAGGGATCCATCAGAGGCCACAGCACTGAGTTGTTCACATCACATTCCTCCACCTCTGCCCCTCCACTTCCTGTGTCCCTTCCCCTTTTTAATTCTTCTCTCCTCCTGGTCCTTCAGTTCTGTCCCTCCAGCTGTAGCTGCTTTCTCTTCCCCACCTTCTCCATTCGTTCCAACCCTCAGAACCCACAGCTCCTCTGCACTGCTCCTCTCACAGCAGTGTGGTGCATTCATCCACAGCAACCCACATTCACTGCAGTGACTCTGAACACAGATCTCAGTCCAAGAAGATTGAAAATCTTTCCACAGGATGGATTCTCCACAGCAAACTGTGAAATGTGGTTGCTAGTTAATGCCAGATATGCAGAAAAGCAGAGTTACTAAGAAGCAAAAAAGACCACAGCAGCTGTGAATGGGCATTTTAGGATATGCATTTCAATAAAAGAAGTCACTCACTCCAGGGTATTCACCTTCACCCCTCTCATTTTAGGTAACTCACCTCATAGTTCTAAACCACAAATAGCCCAGAAAGTTTCAGGAATTAGCCAGAATTGAAACAAAATTTTATTTAAAAAGCGCCACATACAGAAAGCCATACTCTGACAGAATGAGAATGCAGGCATATAAATAAAACAGAAGAAAGAAAATTATTATCTTCCAAGAAGTTGCTGAATGCCTGTAAAAATTAAACAGTAAGGCTTTTTTCAGTGCAGGGCCAAACTGTGAGTTCTACTGTGCAGTCCTTAGTGCAGAAAAATTTGGAAATGAAAAAACTGACATTAGAATATCAAATGATGCTGATGGCTGAGCAAACATATAAAATGAGTTTCAAGCTAAGCATTTTTATCAGAAATGATGGTACAGTTTTGCAGAAGTTTCACATACACTTTTAAAATTGAAATGTTATTTCAGTTGTAATAATCTCCTGTAAAAGTATGGCAAACCTCAATGACTTCAATTAGTAAGGTGGTCTCAAACCATTTCTGTTTAGAAAAATATTTAGAATAGTTAATTTTTAAAAGTTATATATCTATATTCCTGTTTTCTTCCCCCAACACAAACCTTACAGAACTGTTCTCATTTGTTTACCAGTTAAAATAAGCTCTGGTTCTCTATACAGCAGACACTACTTAATTGGCAATCTGATATACCAGAAATGGCATGCAAAATCAAATATGCTGGGCTGGGTGACATTACAGTTCATAAAGGCTAAGACAGTCTTGGAATCACTTGTAAGCTTAGAATTAAAATTCCAGGAAAAGCCTTGGGCACCAAAATATCACCATCAGCTACTTCTGGGCTGTGCCTTTGCATTTTTCTGTTCACACTGAAGGGGCCTCAGGGACAGAGAGTTCCTGTGAGGTGCCCAGGACCAGCAGCAGCTTGGCACACGGAGTGAGGTGTCCAGGGCTGACCTTGGAGCTCCCGCAGCAACGCCCGGTGACAGTACCAGGAACCTACAGTGAGTACCAGGAAACAGAGACTGGAGAACACCAAGTGAAACCCTTGAGAATACAGAGGGCCTTGTACTGTGAGCAGATTAGTTCAAAAGGTAAAGGGATCTGAACTTAGAACACTGGTTAAATTACAGGACAACACATTACCCAGTGGATGTAGCAGGTTATTTCTGGAGCATGATCAAGGTAATGAGTATATTGTCAGATACTACTTCCTCTTATGTTTAGGTATCTCCTCAGCCACCTTCACAAAGGTTTTTTAGTCTTTAACTGGTTCTTTGAAGTGAACACCAACTACTGTAGCAGCTTACAAGATTTTAAGGCTCTATGCTTATTGTACCTTTATGTAATGGGGTTTTAGAAATGGAGATACTTATTGTAGAAGTTTAAGATAAAATTTGATCTTAAGGTACTGCATGCCCAGCTCATTAATGTTGCATTTAGGAGCAGAAATTAGGTTTTGGTAGGTAGGTAACAGACACTTTGATGTTTTACCTAGAGTGACTGAAAAACAATTTGAGTACCATGTTAGTTCAACTAGTCAAGTTAAAAAGCTTATCAAAAAATATTTTGTACATTCTTTTATATTTCAAGCATCAAGTAATAAGCTTTCTGTTAAACCAAGTTGTATCACACAACTGTCAAAAATCAACAAAAAGAACAATGCTGGAACAACCATTCTGCTTAATTTTGGGCTTGGTCCCAAAAGAGGTAGTCCATAAGTCACACAAAAAATAAAAGTTAGCCTAACATGCCAGTGTCCTCCACCATATGCAGCCTCACCACTAAATGAGGCTATTTCGTATCTGCAAACATTATAAGTTAGTGTTCATGTAAATACAGGAACTACACTTGAGAATTATTTCTTCATCTGTAACCGCAGTTCGGTCCAGCTGACCCAATATATTAAATAGCCTTTGAGCCTCAGCCTTAGTAAGAATTCAGCTTTTCTCCAAATTCAATTTCTAACATGCCTAATACACGCATCCTTTAAATAACAAAGGATACATGCATTTAGGCCTGGAGAGAAGCTGCAGGTCGTTAAGCCTCGTTAGTGACACAGGTCTAAGAACTATCATCATTTCTCTACAAATGCTGCTGCTGCCATCGAATTCCTCATGGTTCCTCTTGCTGAAGCTGCAAACTCTTCAATTTCAGCATTCAGTCTTTTAATTACCCATTCCAATGCTTCACGGCCCTACAGTTAAAGAAAAGTTTATCAGTGTGTAAATCTTAGTAAATAAGTAAATCAGTTAAATTCTTACTGAAAATGACTAAAGACAGTAGTTGAAAAAGGAAGGAACAGAAATACATGCCTCTGATACTGTTATTTCAATAGCTGGAGTACTGCTGGAACATGTTCTGCCTTACATTTCATGAAAACAATTCCTTATATCAGCAGTTCTCACATTATGATCCACTAAAGACTTTTTATCCAGACTGCTTTATCTTTCTCGAGCTGAACTCAAGATATCTTTGGATTGCCAGAGGACAGACTCTCAACTAAAATACTGTTTCATTGCTCCCACATAAGTATTTCAGATCTGTCTGAATGTAGATCCTTTTTTGACAGCAAAAGTGAACAGAGTGCATCACGAGGGCAGCAAAAGAATGACAGTGTCACACTGCTGAGTGCGTGGAGATGTTTTTTTCCAGTGAAGATTCAGAGACCTTTGCCAATAACAATTTATTATCTCCATTCACAAGAGGAAAAAGAAGACGGAGTTCAGCATGCTGAGCATTCAGTCTCTACAGAAAAGGCAGCAGAACTATGTGGGCCCTTCCTATGATTGCTGACAAAGCCAAAAAGTAAAATAGAGATTTTTATTCCTTTTGACATTCAGCCAGTGACCACACATTTTACACCAAGGCCATACTTACTTTTTTAGCATTGGAAGAAATTGTGTTTGCCATTAGCCCTTCTAGGTAACTGCTGAGACTGACACCTTTTACAGATATTATTGCTTCTTGTGTCAGAATGGTTCTGAAATAGAGAGCAGGAAACTGAATTACTCTTGAGTAGTTTAAAAAAGAAACTCACTCCTCCCCAGCAAGTACATTCCCTGATCAGCTTTGCTGTCTAACACAGAACTTGCCCCCTAAAGACAACCCACTTCCACACCGTGTAACTGCTTTATACTTCTACTTATAAAATAAAGCCCAGGAGTGCCCGCTAAGTCCAAGTCTCCCTTTGTGGCACTCAGCCATTTCCATCTTTAGCAGCAGCATGTTAAGAGTGGAAACAGCAGATTTGGAGTTATGCTATACTAGGAAAGCAGTATTAAAACACCCCCTTCAACAACAGGGATTGAACATTTCTGACTGTCATGACAGAAAAAACTCCTACGTTAGCATCCCCAGAATGATCCTTCAGAATTATCACCACTTCCAGGAGTACAGACTCACTAAGCTCTAAGTTGCCTTAAAAACCCCAAGTAACCACCAAAACACAAACCTCCCAACTCAGAGGCTAAAGGCACATAAATGTGCTTTCTAGTGCAGATCTGTGCTCAGGCTGACAAAGAGATCAGAAACAAGGAGCTGAAAACTGCAGATGTACACAAACTCAGTTACAGACAGGACACCCCCTGAAAAGCTGAACTGGACTCCAGCACAGCACGACCCAAAGTCTCCCAGTGACTCTGCAGAACCAAGGTCACTGCAGGAAGTGACAGTCCACTTAATCCTGTTTTAGACAATTAACTGTAACAGAGGCCACGTAAACCTCATCTTCTGATCAAGGGAAACCATGGGCATTTTCAGAGCAAAGTCCAGTAGTTGTGGACAATCTCAGAGCAGGGAGGTACTCACTTGTGTGGTTCATGAGGGTGTGGTTTATAGACAAGCCTCTCATCTACCGACACGAGGTTTGTAAATGAAATCTGTAGAACACAGGACAGGATTACCCCTTGATACAAATAACACACAGCATACTACAGAGAGCAAAATGTTTCATGATTAGGAAACAGCCACAGTGTACAGACACCAAGAGGCTCTAAAACATTTTTTCTTAACACCACCTCCACCCCCAAAACTCCTCCTGCTCATCAGTATGTTCACATGGGTCAGTCTTGACAAGTTCCAAGAGCCAAGTAGCTCCTTCCTGAAAGACAGAACTGATCAACTATAACCACGTTACTTAAAGCTTTACCTTGTATTGTTCTAATGCAATTTTCAACTTATTTTCAAGATGATTTTCCTTTTCAAATGTACAAGGTGCTGTTACTCTGTGATCCATTTCAGTGGCACAAACACAACTACTTACATTACAGGATTTAAGCTCCATTGTTTTTTTCACGGGGTCAACAACAGAGTGCTCCTGCACATATGTCCTTGTTCTGCAGGTGCCAATGAGCTGGGGGACAGGCAAACAGAGATGGCATTAATTCCACTAACCCACTGCAATTTTTCGTGTCTTTAAATACACACGTAGTGGCTATTGCATTGAACAGACACCAAGAGAACACAGTTAGGATTTAGCTTAAAACAAAGCTATTCAGTTGAGGTAGGTCTCATTTTCCAGATGGAAGTAGTCTGAGATCCAGGCAACTTTTGGCTATCAGGATCACCGTGTGCTGCTGTTGAGCTTTCCTGATACATAAATGCTTAAAACATTAAACTTTTAAACCATTAAAGTTATGAAATGATACACATCTATTACAACAGCTGGCTCAGGAGCTTCCCCTCCCTGCGGCGTCCCTTTCTGGCCTGTGACACAATACACACCGATTTCACAATGGAGGGAATTCCCCACTCTGTGCTCAGGAGCCTGTGGCTGTGCAGCTTCCCGCTGGGATCCACGTGTCTGTCCAGGACATCGACTCCCACCACGCTGGGGTTCATGGGATTGGGATATTTCCGCATGGCAGCTGTCATCACAGTTTCCCAGGGGTGACTGCCCAAACAGAACCAAGACACTAAGTTGCACACCTCTGTTTTCAATAGGATTATATCTTTCCCTGGAGAAAAACCTATTTCGTTGACTGAGCAGTGCACATGAACATCAAATATCCAACACACCTGATTAATTAGGTATCCCGAGTTCTAGTCTAACTTGGTAAGAATGGTTTCTCTGTGACACAATGCCAAAAGACTGCACTTTATCCAAATTTCAGTAATACTGGAGTGATTTATTAAGTTGCTACTTCCCTCTAACAAGTACTCCCTTCGGATTATTTTTAACACAGGTGCTCTGGAGCCCTTGAGCCCCGACACCACGAAGGGCCTCACCGTGTTTCGACCAGCGCTGCCCCGGGAAGGCGGGGGCGGCACAAGGACGCCCCTCGGTGCCGACAGCGCAGGCGGCCCCGCACAGGTACAGCCCCTGCCGAGCTTCCGCAGCCCCACCGGCCCCAGGAGCCTCCCCCGGCCCGTGACCCCTGCCCGGCAAGGACGCGCGGGGGAAGGTCAGGGGAGGGGAGAGACCGCGGCCACCGGCGCGGGGCCGCGGCGCGCAGCTCCCGGGGGGCGGCCCTGGCGCGGCGCAGCCCCCACAGCCCCCGGAGGAGGCCCC
>VXAZ01005564.1:210599-265137 GCA_013399875.1 Gymnorhina tibicen | reverse complement strand
CCCGCCGCTGCCTTGCCCGGGCGCGCCGGGGCCGGGGCCGGGGCCGCGTGTGGCCGGTGATGTCAGCGCGGCCGCAGGTGGCCAATGACGTCACACCGCGGAGCCGTCACCGCGTTGGGCCGGCAGGGGGCGCAGGGGGCCCGGCACCCCGGGGTGTGACGTCAGCGGCGTGGCGAGCCCGCGGCAGGGCCGGGCCGGGCCGGGCCGTGCCGGGCGGGTTTTGTAAGAGGTTTCGTAAGGGTTTCATAACCCGCCGGGGCGGGCTGCAGCCAGCTGTCATCAACTGCTTCCCTTCCTCATGCTTGGCACGGACCGGCGTGATTTACGGCGTTAATAACGAAGCGGTTACAGCACCAAACGAACCCACATGCGTTTCTTGGCGTGCCATCAAGCAGTTCCTCCTAAAATTCTCAACAGTATTGGACAATGCCGAGACTTCGGCGGAAACGGAACTTTTTTCAAGCGGCAGGATAGCGTTTCATGCACACAAGGAGGGAGTGACCTCTGTGTACTCATAACCGCACAGAAATAGCCTCACTGGAAAAGCACGAGAGGGAAATTTCCCAGAAACAGGTTATATCACACAGGGCCGTTGCTGACACCCTTGTGCGCTGCCGCAAATCCCAGTGGAGACACTCACACACTGAATATCCCCCGTGCGTCCCGAACATCAAATCCAGCAGCTCTGTTACAGAGAAGCTACTATTTAATGATAAATACCAGGTTCAGTCAGTAGCAAATACTTACATGAGAGCTGTTAAGAGAATACATTTGTGCTGGGGATACCTGTCTTGATCTTATTTTTCCTGACTCTTTGGCCTCACGGACCGTTCCTGAGCGTGGTAATGCACCACTGATCTGTCACAGCGTACAGAGTTATTGCTGGGAGACTGCAAGGCAGCTCTAAATCCACTGTAGTCTGAATACCCACCGAGTGATTTTTGCAGCTGGAGAGTTTAGCAAAGGATGTTAAAAATGCAAAGCATTTTGAGAGGTCTCAGTGTGACACAGTTGTGAAGGTGGTGACCCTTAAATAGACAGGGACAGTACAGCAGATACCCATCCCTTATCCCTCAGGCTGGCTGTAGCCACTCATCAGGTTTTTTTTTCTATAAAAGAAATGTTATCTACTGGAAGCAAAGTAAAATGTCATCTCCAAGAAGGACGCATGCCAACATATGGTGCAGATTAGGAGCTAGATTTCAGCAGTTCTTGCTCATGTAAACTTCAGGCTATTTTAACAGGAGATTTGTTCAAGTAGGTTTCTGAATGTGAGTGATATCAAGTGTGGAACTACTTACAAACCTGACTTGTAAGAGAAATAACACAATTCCACTCATCAGGGCCAGACTTTAAATGAAAATAGAAAACAGAAAATAAAATGTGCATTTGTAACTGCAGAGGAAAAAGTGGCACATCCGAAACATTAGAATTACTTACATATACTATAATACTGTAAAATCCAGTATCTTTGCCCCTCTATGTTGTCAGTATCTGTCTAATAACTGAAATCAAAGAAAACATTCTGTCAGTTACGTTTGTCCAGTCCCAGGCAGTACCAAAATAATCACTGAGGACAGTGATGGACACCTACAAAAGAATATAAAAACCTGTGGAAACCCATGATGAGGTTCCTTAGTCCATCTGTCTTCCAGGGGCTGTTTGCTCTCAACTGCTAAATGCAACTGATGCATGAAATGGGCAGAGCAATCTCCTTGGTGCAGCTCAGAAATACTGGAAACTGCCCTAGGAATTTTGTGGGAATGTGCTCTGAGGTCCCAAACAATTTATGTGCTCAATGAGGCATGAAGTTTTTTATTTCCAGACCCATGTTTGCCAGCAGGGAGGGTGTGGCTTGTCCCCTTTAAGCAGCCTCATAAAAACCCCATAATTTTGACCAAAAAGCATAAATACCAGAAAATAACTCACAATCCAAAAGTCTCTTTATCTCCAGCATTATATCCAGATCGTTCGTGCTGTCCATAGTGGGCACCAAAAGCCCAGACTGTCAAACCCAATCAGGCCCACACAACCACGGTTTGGGCTTTCTGTAAGGCAAATACAGGTATTGTGTCTCACTTAGGAAAGCAAACACCACCCTGGTTCACAGCCAGAGATGAACCAGACCACTCTGCAGCACGAAATGTCATTAAATTCCATCCTGAAAAGAGTTTGGTGACAATGGCAGTGGCTCAAGCTGCACTTCTGAGTGAAATGAATGCAAGCCTGAAGTGCCATTCATCGTGGGTCACCAGAACTGAATTGTGCAGAGGTGACACCGCAGGGGACCGAGAAGGGTAAGTGGGGAAAGTTCTGTACTCACCTGCTGCACTCCCTGTCACAGGCAGGACAGGGGCTCTGGTTACTTTTCTGCTTCAGGTATCACGACTCTGCAGTTTTCACATGACAGCTGAGGTGTTTGCTGTTTCTTACACTTGAGAAAATTGTATTTCGTGGTGTATTTTCCCCCTTGTTGTATTCTGAAATATGGCTACACTGCAGTAACACTGCACCAGTTCCTTGATCTGAAATCCAAGTTTTGTTTGTGTGAAATATTGGTATTCACAGGCAATATTAATGAAAACCATTCAAAGGTCTTGCTGTTTTCTTGAGCTGGAAGACTTGAGCTGGAGACCCACTCCCTCTGTCAGTCTGGCAGTTGTAATGATAGAAAATTGTCAGTGTTTTCTTTTCCAGACATACCTCTTCCGTGACTTCCATTTTACATTTCTTCATGGCTGCCCCATCTATAAACACTCTTCTGTCAGCTGTCGATTCAGTATCTCAGCCTCCTCCTGCTCGGCTGTATTTTCCTGAACGTACTTCTTAAAAAAAACTTCGTTGGATAGCAAAGCTCCTCTTCAGTGCTTCCAGAACTGGCTCATTAATGCCTTACAAGTCATAATGCATCCCTGTATGACAAGGTCCCATCAAATGGTGCTTTTAATGAACAAATCCCTTTATTGACAGAAAGAAAGCACAGCAATACCTCAGTAAGTACAGGATAGTACCAACTCCTCTGCCTGTGCCCATACTTTAATGGGAGTTTTGTTCAAGTAATTTTGATCCTTCCAGATTTCTGATTAATATCCAAAGGAGACACTAATGGGGAAATGCCACCACTACAGAACATTCTGGAAAAGTGGTGTTAGGCACAAATGAGTCTCCATAATGAGACGTTTATTAGGTCAGAACAGAGCTCACTCTGTACCAGGGATTAACATTCACATGCTTTGGTGCGTCTCTTTGTCTCTTCAGAGAAACATAGATGGAATAAAAATATTTCCTCTTCAATACTGAAAATGTGTTTTTATCAAACTAACCAGCATTCTTTAGCAGTTTTACCTCCTCTGCAAGGCATTAACAGTTTCACTGCTGATGTTGAGTCTGAACAGTG
The DNA here is from genome assembly GCA_013399875.1 of Gymnorhina tibicen. Classification (NCBI taxonomy): domain Eukaryota; kingdom Metazoa; phylum Chordata; class Aves; order Passeriformes; family Artamidae; genus Gymnorhina; species Gymnorhina tibicen. The sequence continues at coordinate 261,740 of VXAZ01005564.1, read as the reverse complement.
CTTCCCACTGCTGCAGCAAACTGGCCTCCCACTCCAAAGCCCTTCACCCTCCTTCTTCAGAACTGATGTGATCCCAAATCCCTTGCCATGGAGGCCTGCAGTGCTCATTTGACCCAGGGCAGAGGGAAAGGACCAGAGTGCAGCAAACAACACCTGGGACCCCTGAGCTCTGTAAGCCTCACAGCCTGAACCAGGGGAGCTGCACTGCCAAACTCCTCCTGTGCCACTGATCTTCAGCTCTGCCCAGGCTGTGTGAGCTGGCCCCGGTGCCACCTGAGGACAGTTATTTCTGTTCTGGGGCTGCTACTCATGTTGCTCTGGGACAGCTCTTCGTGTGGCCACGATGAGCACTGTGAGGGAACATGGCAGCTGAATTTCTGTGTGCACAGTGAGCCATAAATGAAATGGAAAAATGACAGAAAGGCCATGCTAGTGCTGCAGAACGAGAAGAGGTGTTCAGGGCTGATTTGGCCAATGCTGTGCACCCCCAAGACACCCACTGCAACCAGCCTGGCTTTAGCCAGACCTGCAGCAGTTCTCTAAGTTCAGTGTGTTTGTTCTTCAGCCGCTGACAAACACTGACGTGCTATTTGTATCACACCATTCAGCTGAACTCAAAATAAAGCACAGAGCAGTGTAAAACAACCAAATGCCTGTATTTGTTTCTGCACTTTATCAGTTGACCAGCAGAGTTTTGTTTTCTGTCCTATAGTATTTAGGGCTCTTCCTCCCTCAGTTTGAAGAAAAAACAGCTTATAGAAATAGCCAACAAATCCCTTTCCCTTAGTCCCTCATATTCTGGTGGAAATAGCTGTCAAGTTGCATATGAAATACAAATAAAAATTGTTACAGATTATAATTTTCTCTCCTCAGACTAATACCTATCACTCCCTAAAACGAGATGAAATGCCAGTAACCCTATCAGCTTTCAGAGAGGAGATGCAGTTGTTTATATAATTACTGAGGAATCAGTTTGAATCGATTCCTGCCTTCTGTGTGGAAAAACCACGAGAGGGGGCTGGATCACATGTTGTCTGTGTATTCCACTCCCTGTGTGTGGGGCTTCACGTACTTGAGAACAGTCTTTCAGATTTCAGTTTCCACAAGTCCTCATCTGTGATGAAGTAGCTTTTCTTCCCTTTGCAGATGCTTCTCACCACAGCTGCAATTACAGCACACAACTCTCAGGGATGTGATTGCAGTAGAGCAGGTCCAGTGTCTCGGGTAGCGGCAGAAGGAGATGTCCAGACAGGAAAACCTGAGAACAGTTCAGAGTGCAAATGTCCTGTTGTGAACCTGTGCACTCAGTGTCGGATAAGAGCCTTTGGTACTTATGGAAACAGTGAGGAAAGCCAAGAACATCATTCACAGAATGCAGTTGAGGAAGCTCTCAACAGGAGGTGAAAGATATTTAAAAAAAAATTAAAGTAATCTTAGGTTGGAGAGAGAATGGCCTCTTCATCTTGACCATGGAAGTGCTTTTTCTTGGAGAAGCTCTGAAAGGCAGAGTTGCAGTCGGAAGTGATATGAAAGAGTGGTGAAAAAGATGATAAATCTCCCATCAGATTCTGGCTGGTTCTGCCATGGTACCCACAGAGGGAATGGCACACCCCAGAGAACCCCTCTGCCAGCTTACAGGATATTCTGACTGAACGTCACAGGATCAATAAGCAAAATAATTTCATATTCCACTGACACTTGACATCATTTTTAACGAGTGAAAAGTGAAAAATTAGTGGTAAGACCTTCAGAAACCTGTGGCCACCTGATGTGAAAGGACAGCATGGGATCTGAACTGCTACTTGGTGATACTGCTACACTGCTGCTACAGCCACTCAGTTGTAGCTGATTGGAGATAAGAACATCAAGGAGAGACTGAGATTTTGTTACCTGCCATTTAATATCTCTCACCTTGAAAAACCCTGCCCAAATCCCACCAATATCCTGACCCCTCCCCCTGATAAATTCAAACTCAGACGTTATCTTTGCTTCAGAACACAGAGTTTAAGTTAGGGCATATTAAAAATGTGCATTTTTAATAGGAGGATCTGGGACAAACATTTGATTTTCAGATCCCTTTTATTTAATTCTTCTGCCACAAAATGTACCAAGAGGCTTAGAGCTGCACACCTTCAGAGTGGTGTTGCCTCATATACCTTCTTTACCCAGCATGTGATACATCTCCTGCAGTTGGGAAACACTCTGTCTAACACTGCCTACACTAGCCAGGCTCTGGCACTGTTTATATAATTTAAATGCAAATAATTATTTTTCTTATCAGCTTCCTCCCCCACCTGACGACATCCAAAATGTAAATGCCCTGCACACAGGATCCCACCCAGCTGGCCTGAGCTGCTTCTGACACTCACTCCTCCACCTGCCCTCTGGGCTCCTTTGTTTTAACACACTCAAATTGCCACAGAGAAATGATTTACCACATCACACAGCTGTGCTTGGCTTTATGTTTGGCAGCAGAAGTCTTAAACAGGTAATACATGGCCCTTAAATGGCTTTTGGCAAGGAATGGTCTGGCTTCAATTTAACAACTGACTCAGAATTTGTAACAAGGTAGGTGCTGTTTGACTCGTTGTGACTTTTTAATTTAGGCTGTGCAGTTTCCTTGACTTGCAGAGTTCAGGCAGTTGGATTATGGCTCTACAGACATCTTGTCTGTGTCAGCAGTGGGAGCAGCAGCTGCCACCAGGTGTTAGACTGAGCGCAGGTCCACGGCGGTGCACGGCTCACGGATGCAGGAGGGCTGTGCTGTTGTCTGGGAAACAGTCTCTGAAACTCTGCAGAATGTGACAGATCCCAGCCAGATAATGTTTGCTCTTGCAAGCACCACAAATGTGCATGTGATCAAGTAGGCAGATGATAATCACATGTTATCACCCACAACTCATGAGCAAGCACAGTAACAGCACAATTAAAGACACAAATTTTAAAGTACTTTGAAAATGCTGATGATTTTGTGTTGTTTGGAGATAATCATGTTTCTCCCCTAGTGATCCTTGTGTAATTCAAAAGATGACAACAGTTCTTACAAAAACACCATGCTCTCAAACATTTGTTGGGTACATCTTTCAGTGCAGAGTCTGAAGAACCAGTGACAACAGGTTGCAGTCAGAATTACGTATTAAATCACAAACATAACCCATGGTCTTCAAACCTTGCTCCCATGTGCAAAATCTGCACCAAGCTCTTTGTTTCAGAGATCTTGTGCTCCATCAGCTATCTTTGGACATGGTTTAAAGAAACCACAGCCTGGAAATGAAAGTTGTCAATTCTTTATACACAAAGTACTGCATGAAAGTGGCCACTTAGTCATCAGTGCTGACATAATTGTCACCAAGACAATTATCAGCTCAATTATAAACCAAACAGTCTTGAGCCACGTAGCCTTTCATCTGCCCGTGGCTGACCACACAGCTCTGGTGAAGGCAAGCCACTAAATAATTTTTATTCAAAGTTTTGTGGGCCAGAGAACAGGTGGATCCTGGATTTAAGAGAATTTCTGCTTTCCTTAGCGCTGGGATTGTATTTGTCACTTCTTTGGGAGGGGGGGATCCAGTCTCAGCAACTGAGAACACAAGACCTCCTCTGGGACCACAGTCCTCAGAGCTTTAATAGGAACAGCAACTTAAGGCTCAGTCCCAGCCTTCTGAGCTGGGCCTGACAGCAGGAATTCCCAACCCCAAGCTGAGAAGAAATGCTGGTGTTTGGACAGGACTGTCAGCCCACAGGGAAACAGCGAGCATGAAAGTCAAAAACTGCACCTGAAAATGATCCTTGTCCTTCTGGAGATGAGGTGCTCTGACAGTTTTAAATCTTTAGTATCTCATCTGGCCAGCGGTGGTTTCCTGTTTGTAGCTTCACGGAAATACTTCTTTTACAAACAGCCTTCTGAGGGGTTCTCATGAGTTTATTTCATCCAACCTAAGACATAAACTATACAAGAAAAAAAATAAAAATATTGATCTAATAGGAGAGTTTAAGATGGAAACATAATGCAAGGATCTTCCATGCAAATAAAGTAACAGAATACTCCTTTGTTTCTTGGGAGAAAACAGCTTTTTCACCATCATACTGCCTAGACTTAATGTGGTGCTGAAACAAAGCTGTCTGCAACTTCGTGTTTCAGCAATAATTAAAGGAATAAGCCACATGTATAAATAAAAAAAGTTAAATTCCAAGCACTGAGAAATCATCAAATTCATCCCAGTATGATTAAGCCATCTTGGATTAATCCGTCTCCTGAGAATGTATTCATGTTCTCTGTTAACATGAGTATAGAGTCCAAAAGTTAACAGACAGCTACAAACTGAAGTTAAAAATATTTTAAAAAGGAATAAGTAGTTTTAGCAGTGACTACTCTTCTCACAAAACAACCATTTAAAAATGTAGATTTTCATGTCTAGGTCTTGCATAATGTTCATTGAAGCACTTTCTAACTAGCTGCCTCAATTTGTTTTTTCTCTAATTGGAGTAATTTAAGAACTACTTCCAAAATGCTGCACAAGTAAATAATATTTTATCAGTCCTAGTGCACTGATTCAGTAGGATATCCAGCAGGTTCATGATTAATAAGATGGCAAAAATGGAGTTTAAGCTTCTTAGTGTTGATGTTTGGTTTTCATGCTTAGAATAAGAGGAATTTTTATATACACTTTGTACTGATGAAAAATTCTGAGCATGCAGGAGCTCTCTGAAATACACAAAATACTGTAAAGCAGAAATTATTAAAAATTAAGGCCTGTAAAAGGCAAGATGAAGAGCACAGCTCTTCTTTTTAATCAAGATGTTCATTTTGTGTCTTCAAAGCCAGGGGATCCCAAATGTACAGTGGGATGAGTAGCGTAGGAACAGGAAAAACAAATACTGTGTGAGCAGCTGGACACTGCCCGAGCAGACAGACTCACACAGGGATTGGTGCTGCCAGATCCATTAGTGAGGGAGCAGCAGGCAAGGACACTTCTAAGGAAAACTATGATATTAATAAAAATCCTCCACAAAGCTTCATTAATCACAAAACTTGGAGACAACCCAGTATCAGCAACAACTAAAACTTATTTAATTTGCTTACTCCGAAATCAATGTCTGCTCCTTTTATAAACGTGTGTTTCAGTGTCACATATATCTTAATCCTAGCTGATAAAAGAGGCTGTAAGTATTTTGAAGGAAGAAAAAAATAGATGATGATGATGATGATGATGATGATGATGATGATGATGATGATGATATTGCTGAGGTATCACTGCATCCCCCTCAAGAGGGGAAAAGACCTGGGTTTCAAAACTGCCACCTTTCTGAGTAGCTTTTGTTTTCCTGCTTCCCTGAAGTTTGGTGGAGGTATTTGAATTATATTCACAAATTCATTATGTTTGGGTGATTTCTTTATACATGGTAAAGTGTTATCTGCAATCAGAGATATTCAGATATTCAGAGTTAGGAAATGTTGCCTTTACAAGCCATAATAACCAGTATTTGGTGTAGGAATAAAGAGATAGGATATAACCTTCTTAGGATGGTTTGGGTTGGAAAGGACCTTCTTGGTGTGGATGATTTTGGTTAAAAAAAAAAAGTTAAAAAGGGTGAATTTACAGTCTTGAGTTGCAGTAAGTAAGTAGAAAAATCAATGTAATTAGGCAGGAAGCTCTTGACAGCTGACCATTAACCCAAATAGCACCTTATAATTGTGTTCCTGATTTCTTTGATGGCTTTATTCAAGAAAATACAAAATACTCATGCCCACAGAACTCTAGTGAAATACATAAGTAGTAGTATCTTAGATGTTACAAATATGAAAATGTTGAGGAGATTTTCTAGGATCAGCTAAGGACTCAATTCCCAAGAAAAAATTAGTGGGAGTTGAGCTTCCAACTCACATGTTATCTTTTCCGAAATCTGTCGTGGATGGCTTTTCTGAGACAAAAGAATGGTTCACCTGGAATTAAAATTAAAGAATTCACAGTTCAGTCATGTGAGCCACATTTTCTCCCTGTACCTTCTTATGTTTTGAATTTCATTTCTGTGCTGGCACATAGGATGGGTGTGTGAGGGAGTCCTTGCACAAAACACAACATAAAAATTTGCTTTCCTGAAGTAGTTTTACTAATAATTACTGGGGAGGACAGACCCATCTTTTTCCCCAAACCTTTGCTGATGGTAGGGATTAGGAGAGGTTGCTAAGTACAGAAAGGGCTCGGTGATCCTAATGTGTATTTTTTCCAGTTGCTGTATTTTTAATTTGGAGGAGCCTTGAGGAGTTTATTGAATTGCCAAGTACTTCAGAGACTTAGTTTTTATTAAAATGAATCCTGAAGGATAATTTGGCAATGGATCTTTACAAACACAACCACTGAAATATAGACATGAGTTGAGCTGTTCAGATGACTGTTTCCGTAACAGCACACAGCTACAGCAGGTCCTCAGAGACACAGGATACTGTTTCTATGGTAATAGAATATCTGAGCCTCAAGGATGCACAGAAATCCATTATGAAAAATAGGAACTAATATTTTAGATTAAAGGGACTTCCTTGTTCACATTTACTTGCGTTTAGCCACTTGTCACCTTTTTGCTATGCCTCGATTTTAGGTTGGTGACTCTCTTGAGCTTGTTTTTCTAAAACAATAGGTGGTATCTGGACATTCTGTCTGTCCACCTCTTACAACTTTTGAAATTGTTGGTTGATTTTAGTCCAGTTCCACTGTGGCACTGGTGTGTATCTGGCTGGGGATCAGCACAAGGAGTGGTGGCACCACTGCTGGGACATCTGCACAGTGAATTCAGCTGTCTGAATTTCTGTCCTGCTGAGGCTGAGGGCAGGAGGGACTGGAGGGACTGGAAAGAAAGGGTAGGGGTACAGAATATGCACTTATGGTGCTTTGTGGGCACCTCAAATAGGCAAGTAAATGGTAACAAGTAAATGAAAAGTGCTAGAAGGTGGCACAGGAACAATTTCAGGGTGGTAGGAGGGTGCATAGAGCCACAGACAGTGTAGGAGTGTCACTTTTTGTCTTAAGAAAACATGAATTATGTCCCTGCTAAGCAATTCCAGTTGTTAGCAATGCTGGTACTCTCAATTCTTTGTGCTTTTCCCATGTTCCTGCACCTTGAGTTGCCCAGATCCTTGGCTGTAAAAATTCTTCCAGATTATTCTACTGGGGTCACATTTACAAAGGATCTGTAAGATGCTAATACTAAGCAGATTCACGACAGAACCTGTGCACTCCTTTGCAGGAGATCATCAGAAATGAAAACTAATCCAAGTAAAGAGCAGACTATTTTCAGTAATTTCAGAGCACCACGTATGGAGCCTGAGTCTGGCTGCAGTGAGTGTCTGGATGCTGAAGACTTTTCTGAGCATGTACCCAGGATTTCAGGACAAGGAGATAACACATTAATAGCTGAAAAACTGCTGATACAATTTCAGTGTCTGCTTTTGAAAATCGGAGCCATTAATGGTGTCAATAAATTTGAAAAAGTCATGGTAATCCAATTACTGCTATTTTAAAACACTAAGGTTCCTTTGTAGCTATGGAAACAAAAATGCAGACATTAATGAGCAAGAGGGAAAAAACCCTGGTGTTTCCTTGACGACAGATAAAAGCAAAGCTCCATGAGACCCAAAGGAGAGAGGGACAGAAATACCTCTCACTGTGACAGACAACTGAAATCCAAGTCCAGTGCAATGATAAACTTCACTCTGCCAGGACACTCCCTGCCTTTATCCTGCAGTTATCCATGCCTGAGGCATTCAGGGTAAGAATTGCAACCTTAAAGCATGAGGTAGGAGCTGGAACCCTCCTGGGGCACTCCTGGAACAGGTGAGTGTTGTATGGAACGTGGAAGAGCTTCTCAGACCCCAGGGCGAGAGGCAAAGTGCCAGATCTGAGCCTGCCCTGGTGCTTTGCAGTGTGGATGTGACTCATGTGCTCCACATGAGCTCGGTGTGGGCACAGGGGACACCACCATGGCACCCCCAGGTGTCGAAGAGCTCTTGTTCCCTGCAGTGCATCCTAAATTCAGTGTCTATATACATATTTAAATATAGCACCTCTTCTCCCAGGGAAAATTCATATAAATGTTAGATAAGAGTATGACACAGATACAAGGAGTGTGCAACTGCAACCTAATTGTTATCACTTGAAATTTAGCTGGCAGCTCCCACAAAATTCACAAAATATTGTTTGTCAGAGGAACTCAACAATGTTCAAAGATAACAGAAGAGTGGAATTGTGACACAGAAGACACCAGGAAGATTACAGGGCTATTTTTCAGTGGATAGCAATAGCATAATTGAATTTTGATATATAAAATGATTAATAAAATTAGTAAATAAAAGAGTTAATTGTCAAATTTCTCACAGGTATTTTGGAAGAGCTGAACTTTCAAAAAAGGTCTCATTTTAACTCTATCCAGCTTATGGTATAAGTGAAGATCTCTTCGTAATGGGAAGGACAGTGTATCAATTGGTTCAAAATCCTAAATTTTGGTGTGTCGATAGCAATAAAGAGCTGGATACTAAGCTACAGGAGTGTAGGGTTTCCTTGACAACATGCTGGGAAAAAACACAACTACATAGAAACTTACGGGGGAAATAAAAAAAAATACATAATTGAATTGTCTGAATGGTGTGGACCATGGGTTTACTGGTGACTGGTGCTGGCCTGGGGTCACAGTGATGGGAATGCTGTGTTTCTATATTTATAGTTACTGATGCTTCCTTTTATTGGTTTTGACATTGATCTGAGTTGGTTCAAGTGATCAACAACCTTGTCAAATTCTATTCTCTTTCTCTGTAAAACACATTAAAGTTAGTGTACTTGGTGGGCTTTAGAACATTTCTGACTACTGCCAGTAGTTCTGAGTTATCTGTGTTTCTGTGACGAATAAGAAACAGATGGAAAAATGAATACATCTGTAGTTTGTGCACGTACAAACCACTGAACCTTGTTGCCTTTTCGAGTTGGAGCAACTGTTCCTCTGAAAGCTACATTGCTTCTAAGTGTGTCATAGTGGTAATTACTCATGTTTGTGATGTGATATGCCTGAAAAAGCTACAGCTCATTAATCCTGCAGTCTATAAGGCCTGGAAAGACCCTTCCTATTCCTCCTGCAAAACATCTGTTTTGTGCAAGAGGCACCGTAACATCCTCCACTTTTTAACTTTTCAACTGTCAGCAAAAGGAAGATTGGAGCAAGGAGGAGGAATTGGAGCTCTTCATTCCCACCTGATACTTTAGGAGCAAAGCTGGACTCATACATCTGCTTCTTCTCCCTGATGTCCGAGATTTTTCTTGGATTGTAGGCTATCCTTGTAAATCAGTCCACAACAAAACCCTTCACCATACCTGCTTATGGTGAATTAATACTAAAAACCCAAACCAAATAAACCCCCAAATCAAACGGTGTGATGATTCAGCATTTAGAACCTTACCTAACACACATTGAACCTAAATTTGGAAAAAAGGTCTGTGAGATTTTAATAGAAGATGGTTTGAGGCTGGACTTTCCCCCCCTTTTTTTTATTTCTCCTTTGGGTGAGTGTTTGCCTGTCCAGCTCTGCTGTTGGGCTGTGGAAAGAACCCAAGAACTTTAAAGGAAAAATTCAATTCTCAGTGAAACACTGAGGTTGTGTCTGCAACCAGCTGAACCTTTTCAGTTTTGTGGCTGCCTTTGCATTTTCTCAGCAGCCCTTGAGTCTTTCCCCTATGGGAGCCATTACTTTTGCCTTCTGTTTTAATGTTCCTTGAACCGACTTTTTTTGGCAAGGAGACCCATGTTTGCCTCTAATGAAGCTTTGTCTCTCCCTTTTGCTGTTTAAGCACATTTTTGTCTTGAAGTTTCTTCTCTTGGTAAGGCCTGACCAGTTTGTGAGGGTTATACTTCTCTTTGGGTGGTTCTTGCTGGCTCAACCAACAGAATAAAGTGCCAGATGAATCTTAGTAGTTGTTACGCAATGTTGATAGGAGGGCAGTAGTTGGCTGTCCAGTTGAAAAGAATGGGTTTTTTTTGAATGTTTTTCTACATTAATTTTTTCCCCAGATTTGTAATAGTTGCTTAAAAAAATTCTGTCAATTCACAAAACTGTGATCCTTGGGGAAAAAAGTCATCTTAAGTACCATGCTGGAAACGATCAAATGAAAGATGATGTGTAGGCAACCATGATTTCTGTACATTCAAATTTAAGAGTTCATGTCTATAAAAGAAATATTGCTACTTGTGATAACCAATATCCATATTACACAATGGTTCTCCATGGGGATTAGTCCTCAGAGGAGGATTAGGTACATTTAGACATTCCAGGTGCTACTTCACCTGCAGCAAAGTCACCAAAACCATGGAGAAATGGTGACTTGGAAATACAACAGCTACAGGGTCATGAAATAGATGTCCATGTCATATTGAGACAAAAATGAGCAACACATACACCTCTGAGAGTTACTGCTTCAGGATGTGTATTTTGTTACTACACTTTTCAAACTGAGTCTAGAAAACAGTAATTCATTTTTTAAAAAAAACTATGAATGGTAATAAAAGATTGAGCTGATACCATGGTGTTTAACTGAGCAAAAGGGTCTTCATGGAGCACATAGAACACAAAGATTAAGAGTTTAGGGAAAGAGAGAGTAATAAATAAAGTTGTGGTTCTTTTTTTTCAACTTCTATCCACACAGCAAAAGTTTACAATGCCAGGAAAACGACCAGTTTTACTGAACTGATTTTAGCAATGTCAGCTTGCAAACTACATCAGGTTGTGCAATGGCACTCGGTCTGCATGAACGGAACCCTGCTGGGAGCCAGATTTCTTGTCTCTCCAGACATTCACTTTTCTGTATCAGCTGAGGACACAGATATTTCTCCCGCAAAATTTTCCTGGAGCTGATTTCAGCTGTTAGTGTATACATGGAAGAAGAATTTAAGTTTCTCCTGTGGCCAGTAGCCAGACCCCTCTTTGTACCAAATCAGGCTGTACTACTGTGTAATAATGGCAATGTCTGTGAGGGTTTTACTAGACAGACACAGAACTGAGGATCGTTTTTCATTCACTGCTGGCTGATTCACTGTTTAACTGCTTTATCAGTCTTTGTCAAAGTTTGGGATTAGCAGTCTGAAGCCCTCACGTCCAGTCCTGCTGGTTTTATTCTCACCGAGCTGTGCTGGTTTGCCATTCAGCTCTGGCTCCCTAGGCCTGGGAGAGGGGGCAAAGCACTGCCAGGGTACCCTGCTCTGAACAGCAGTGGGGGCACCACCCAGTGCCTCCTCTCTTTCCCCCCCTTTCTCTGTGCATCCAGCTGCTCTGCTTTTCATTGTCAGCACAACACCAAAGGCAACAGAAATCCTGCTTGATTTGGGGCTCATCTGAATATTTGCAAAGAGAGACACCTAAACCCCTGCACTCCAGAGTGCACATGCCTTCTGTCCAAGCACAAGATTTTCAACCTGGCTGTCTCTTCTCAACATACTTGAAGATACACATTTATCAAGTGTTAGTCCGTTATTATCATGGAGCAGCCAAGTCATAAAGATTCCTTGAAGTTTTCAAGTTCCTTTCTAAAGCTGTTTTGTCTGTCTTTCACTCTTTGTGGTAAAAAAATATGTTTGAGAAGTGTTCTTGCTTGTCTGACAAAACCCTTCCACCTGTCCCTCCCAGCAACAGTGTGTTCATAACTGTTTTTAGTCACTGTCACTTGTGTCAGCACTTTTGTACCAGCTGAAACACCACTTTCCTCTCATTCCCCATGATACCACAGGGAACAGCGCCTTTGTCTCACTCCTGTTGGTCTCCAGTAGTTACAACAAATATTCAGGTCTGTTTTCTGCCTGATTGAGATCAGTAAACCTGAGGTGTTGCTGGACAACTGAACAGAAGTGGGCTGCCAGCATGTCCTGGTCTTTTTGGCAGAGTTTTGGGGAATATTCAAGGGATAGTCCTGGGCTCAGATATCCTGCCTGGCCAGTCGTGGAGTTGCTGCTCTGTCTATTCTACTGTGCTACTTGGTGCTACCCAGATTCAGGCACCTATTTAGCATGTTCTAAAGCAGAAATATAGGTGTCCTCTGAAGACTTTTACTGGAGAAATCTGGATACCCTTCAGGAATTCAAGCTCTTGTAGATTAAATAAAAAATAGCAGCAAAATTATAACAAAATATTCACACCATGTAAAATACAAAACCTTCCTAAATGCTCAATTTACCTTTTTTTTTCCTTTAGAGGCTGAGGAAGAAACTTGACTAGATTACATCTGCTAAGTTAAAACAAAGCAACAAAAAAACCTTAGAAAAAGATAAAAGGAGAAAAGTAATAATTTTCATTTGTGCCTGATGGGGTTGTGGTTTGTTGTTTTTTTTTTTTTTTTTAACTGTTTGCAAATCTTCAGTGTAATGGTTTGAAACCCAGTCGTGTCATTTCTTTACGCCCACACACAGAGCTGCAGTAGTGCAGACACTGTAGCAGGCAAACCATATTCCCAGCATCGGCCATTAAAACTCTTCCTACACCAGCGTGGGCTGCCTTCACCCCCTCCTCTCTCTGCACACACCCCACCACCCACCCGTCACTTCTCAAATGCTTAAAAAAAAAGAAGAAGAGAAAGACACTGAAAAAAGAAAACAGGATGCTTCTTTTGTTTCAACGCTATTCCAGGGACCTGAACCTCTCCACCTGCCTGTGAATTGGCCACCTAAAGGTTAGCAAGTGTTTTTGTTATCATTTTCTATGGACAGAGAGAGAATGAAATTCTAGATGGTAAAACAGAAATTTTAAAGTCACAATTTTTATTTTTTTATTGTGATGGTTCTTTCACTTAGCAACGAGAAAGATTTTTTTTCCTAAAACACAAAGCATTTCAGTTCTGGCCCCACTTCAGCTTTTCAGAGGGCTTTAATCGGTATTTTTTCATCATTTAGTCCAATCTCCTAAACTTTAAAAGATGGATTAGGGTTATTATTTTTCTGTTAGAGCAACCTGTTGATTGCAGTCTGCTGGCTGGAGGTTGTTAACTCTTTCCTAACACGGGAAATGCACAGGAGCAAATTTGATGAAAGGATAAAGGAATCGAAATCCTTTGAGGATTTTAAGCACTAAAAATCCAATTTTTTCCTCATTGTGAAGCCACGAACAGTGTTACAAAACCAACAATATGTTAGATATGTTTCTTTTTAGAAATAGTGATGTAAATCTAAACTAGAGACATATATTAAACTAGAAAGTATTTCTTATGGCTGGAACTGAGAAAAGTAGCAGTGTACGAAGTAGAATAGGAAATATTCTTGATACAAATTGCATGAAGAGGTCAAAAAGGCCAACACGGTGTTTACTTACACATTAAAATGTATTTTAGGTAACAATATTTTTACTGATTTAAGCCTTTGGAATGTTTGCATTTATGGACATTCAAGAAAAGGAGAATAAAAACTATAGAAAACTGCACAATAACAATCAAACCATTTGCTGCTATTCTGGAACAAAGGGAAGGTAAAGCAGATCCCGTTCTTCCTAAAAGATTTTAATACTGTATTCTGGTACAGTATTTACAAAAATAATTGTTAAAAAAAGCCCAACCTAACCAGTTTTGCTGATATTGCACCATTGTGGAAGTAAGTGTCAAAAATATTTGTCCTTAGGATATGGTACAAGAATTTCAAAGTTGCCCCCGCAGGTTTTCTAGTGGCTTTGTACTTTAGTAACACACGAAGAAGGGCAAAACTTCAGAACAATGACTTGTACCAAGCAGCAAGATTTCCCAAAGTCAGAATTTGAGATGTTACCATGGAAAGACTAGAAAGGTTTCAGAAGATCATGGAATTAAACATTTTCAGATTCTGCAGGGGACTGAGGCTCCCAACTTTGTTCCGAAGGTACCGGCAGCGTGCAGGCTGCGGGCGGAACCGACAGAGTTGTGAGATCAGACACGTCCCTTAAGAACCAGGGGAAAGGTGAACTCAGTACTTCTGTTATGAGACATTTCAAGATGCAAAGTCAAACTGAGAAAAGAGCAAAGTAGTTTTTAAGTAAAACAAGGTTAACAGTCATTTCTGGGCTAATCAGGAAATGTGTCCGTTCCATTTTGCTTGTTTGAATTGAGAACTAAAAGCCTCCAGACCTGGGGTACACTCACAAACATTTTGCTTCCATCACAGAAGTAGTGTTTGAAGTACCTGCACAAAATTTATTTCAGACCCTATGGTTCACTATGACTCTGAGATGCTAACATTGAAGTAGAAGCTTTGTGTGGTCTATCAAGGGAGTTGTGCCAGCTGTCAGTGGTGGATGAGCAACTGGAAATGATAATCCCAGTGTCTGGATCTTCCTCTGACAGTAAGACACTGTGTACTGCTCTCAGCATCACTGCCCTCACAGGAAATATTAATAATTAGCAAACCTGTAAGATACTTTCTTTTCATATAAGTTTGCAAAGTTCTTTAAAACATGTAGTTGTAGGACCTTCAGAATCTCTTTCCTCACCAGCATAGGAAGCGTGTTTATTTCACTTGCTCACACCCCTGACAAAGCTCTGTAGGTGTCTTTGAGGGATGCAGGGTTTTAAACACCTGGGGTGGGACTTTTTTCACAGATACCTGGGACCCAGAAGTGTGTACCAATGGTGTGTGGGTTTAACACCTCAAATCCTGATGGGGACCTGAATTGAGAGTGGAGTGTAGCCCCAGAGCTCCCTTCTGTGCAGCACCTGACAGCGGGCTCAGCTTTGTGCACAGTTGAAATCAATACTTTGCTGTGTATTGAGACAGCTGAAGTTAGCTGAGTTTCTCTGAGCAGGACAATATTTTGAATTTAAATGAATATAAATAATCTTGCATAGAGATTGCAGCTGAGGAAGCGACACACATAAATAGATTGATTAGAAAGAGAAAACAAAAATCACCTAATTTCAAACAGAACTAAGGCAGGGTAATACTGGTGCTCTGTATTTTGTGTACAGGTCAAATTACTTCTAGCCATTACAGCAACCTGTTCATCCATATAAATGGGAAGAATCACAGGATGCTGTGAGGGCAGCCTGATTACAGAGTCACTTATTCAAGATTTAGAGATTTTAGATCAACCCTCAAAAGGTTCTGCTAAGCCCTGAAACCTCTGTGATAGTGGCAAATATCCAGACAGCCACTTGCTTTTGTTGTAACTTGCTTTAATTAATTATTGCCTCCTTAAGCCTCTCAGGGTAAGCAGTTTGCAGTTTTAGCATTTGGAATTTGATTCTGAGAGATCTAAATAATGAATTTTAAATGCTTATATGTGTTTTCAGTTTGTTACTAGGTCCAGCACACTGCTGCAATCATTAGTACTGTTTAAATTAAGTGTCCCTTTTAAGTAAATTCACCTTAACTTAATAATAGTCAGTCTCACAGTGGAATAAAATATAATGGGCTCCAGAAATGTGACCAAACTGAACACAAACTAATTTTGACTGGTTATGTAAAATGCCCATAATCATCTGTTTGTATGATTTGATTCATGCCAGTGTTCTATTATAAGATGTGCATCTTTTTTCCCGTTGGTTTGTTGACTGTAGCATGCAGTAATCCTCCAGAAGATCTCACTTAGAGGTGAGAACACATTCCTTCAGGAAAGTATCTCCCAGCAGAGCTGAAACTACTTGCTGCATGTAATTCTCTCCATCTGGACAGACTGAGTCTGTAGAGCAGAAGCATGAGTCACTGAAAAGCAGTTCAGAATGTCAAGTAGTTTCTAGATTCACGGATTTGAAGCGTCTGCAGTGCCATTACCATTTACTGGGAGCATTTCAGGGTATGGTAGAAACCAGGAGGATTTTAAGCAGTAATACTGGGCCCTGTTAAGAGCTTTTCTGCCCCCTGAATAACTACATGACAGGCAAGAAAGATGGGAAGAACAAGACAGAAATATTTCTCCACCACCAAAATTAGAGGCCTGCTAAATCAGGGCTCCAGAAATAAATGGAAAGCAATCCAAACAACAGGCAAAACTCTCCAGGATCAATAAAGCTGTTTGGAATAAAAATCCACGGAGGCCTCCGGCATTGGTCTATCACCAGAATTATTCAAAGAAAGAGTTCCCACTGAGGTCGACACTGGACAATTATAACGTTACAGTTTCACCACTACCCAACAAGGGACAGGCTGCAGGGTCTGAACTGGGCAGCTGCTCATCACAGGGAAAATAAAAGCTCTATCTTCCAAAATATGCTGTTCCTAAGGAGATTATACAGGCCAGATATGCCAGTTTTGTTACATTATTGGGAATTCCAGCTTGGGATTCACTCAGTCTACCAGCAGAGGAGAAAAAGCCACCCCAGTCCCTATTTTAAACAAGTGTTTGCATAAAGAAGAGCAGCCCCCCCCCAGGACCCCTCAGTGTTGCTCACTATGTCACCTGAGCACTCTTTAGGAAGTTGACCCCCAAATAAAATCTAATTTTTTAAAATGACCTTTTCACTGCACTTGACCGTGCCCTATCCTCTTTTCCCTGCAGCTTTCCACAAGTTACGGAGGTTTGTTGAGCACGACATAAACACTTTTAACATTCCTGAGGCATTTTCCCACCTGGTTACTGCTTTTTCCCGTCCCACAGGGCACCATTAGAAGAAGCTGATGGACAATACCCACACTGGATAAATTTAGCATTTCATATGTGGCAAGTGTCTTCTCTCCAACATTGTTCTCTTTCCCAACATATATTAAGCGAGCCCTTTACTGTAAAGTTAAAAGAAAATTACCTTTAGGAGTAGAAACTAAAAACCCTACCATTGTGTCAGTGTATTTCAGGACAAAAAGCAGAGTACAACCCCCCCCCATAGTTTGAAGATACTGTTTAGAGCTCCCTACATAAATAGTGATAAAGGACACAGAGAAATTGAAATGCCACTTCATTTTCTTCTGTTTCAACTCTTCCTGTTTTCTGAAGGTTGTTTCTGTGACACCAATGTAAAAAAAAAAAAAAGAAAGAAAACCCCAACTTCCTACTTCTAATCTGTTTCAAGTCTTTGCCCTCGTTTCTCTCTGCTTGCATCAAGTATTGACAGAAATGAGACTTTTTTGGTGAAATGCCTGAATCAATCAAAGGTACGTGAGCTAAAATTATTTCCAGACTAAAGACTTAATTATTTCCAGACTTCCACTTCTACTCCCTGGTATTTAAGGTAGGGATCACTAAAAGGTTTTAAAAAAGGTAAAGACTCCTGGTATAATTGAGTATATTGTGTATGTTCAGAGTGTTGAAAACCTGTTTCTGTGGGGTTACAAAAATAAAGTAACTCTGTCGTGTCTCTGGGTTGTACCTGCAGACCAAGGTGGGGATTGAGCAGTCGAGCTCTGTGTCTGCTTAGAGCTTGATGCTCTGCTCAGTGGTGTGTCTAAAAATTATATGTAAGTGCAGAAAAGAAGTATTTACATGTTTAGTTATTGATTTGATTAATAATGGTGGGCAGTTGACAGAGTATTGCATGTGCCATGCAGAAGACAAAAATCTTTTGGTTGTGTAGTCCAAAATTATAACAGTGCTGACAAAATGAAACAAGTTTTATAAAATGTATTTGGAATTCAGGAAAAAAGTCTATAAGATTGAACTTATTGGATTTAAAATGGGTTTTTTATATCAACTTCCTGTATTACAATACTTTATACTTATAAAATGAATAAGACAGTTTCTGCTACAATGATTTTTTATCTGAAACTGCTCCACTTTTCAGTGTTCCACAGACCTGCCCATGGTGTGTACCTGAAGTTAGAATTTCAAACCAGGAACAAAATAATTGTATTTAATGGAATTTTAGTGACCAGTTTTGATAGCTTAAGAAATCAATTTAGGTAATTTTGGGCTGGCCAAATCCTGCATTAAGTTTCATTTATTGGAAAATTTTCCTTATCTAATTAGGATCAAGTTCTTATGCTGGTAGTTCAATACCTGAACATTGGGTGGATGCTCAGTAACAGAGCCCAGGGGGTAATCAACAGAGGAAGTTCTTCTTTAGGCGAGGACTACCCTGAATCAGCCTTGGGGCAGAATTCGTTTGAGATAAGCTATTTTTGTCAACCTACAAAGAAATACAGTGGCCTTTTTTTGTATATTAATAACAGATGTGAGAAGTCTGATGGTCTTTGCCCCAGCAGGATACAAGACATGGCAGTTTCACTCAAAAAGTACTTTTTCTTGCTGTGAAAAGCAGCAAACTACCATACCTGGTAGAGATGTGTTGTTACATTCTTAACAGTACATAAAGTATCACCATTAGTTTACTTGTTGAGCTTTATTTAAAACTTTCCTTTAAATTTTCTGTCACCGCTTAGGTATTTTCTTTGTAGAGCATTACAGAACACTGAAATGAGTCTCAGGCTGTGTTTTGGGCCTCAGGAACTTAAAAGCATTAAGTGAAATTACACAGAGCCTCTGGTACTTGGTAACCACAGGATTCATATGAAAAACATCTGTCTGTGGTGGCCTTGAAGGGCCCTGCATGAGCTCTGCATGGCCAGGAGGAAACCAGAGAGAGAAAGAGTTTGTGACACTGGAGCAGGCTGGTGGGGAGACGTAAAATACGTGGAAGTGTATTTGCACACTTCTCTCTGGGGGAGGGAGGGGAGCAAAGTGTCTGATGTGGTACTTGTTAGATCTTCTACCTACTGGGTATTCAGGCTTCACTTTTCTTCTTGGAGTCTGTTCTCTGCAGCATATTTTTTTCCCCAAAACTTTTTTTTTTAAAAATATTTTGGAAAAACTACTGCATACTTAGTTTGTATCACTGTCCCGTGTCTTATCCCTTATTTTATGCTGTGTTTAAATTCAAAAGTGACTGTATAACTTAGGAACCATCTTAAATGGACTTGAAATGTTGATAACATCACTTTGCAAGTTAGAGAATTCCACTTTGATTCCGCAGAGGTAACCACTCTGCACAATATGGATAATAACCTAATTTCTTTAACAAGCCATATTCTTTTAACATTCTTTCATCATCATACTACCTGTAACAAAAAGCCACTTAAGTGATTATTCCACATAGAAATGTCAGAAGTGCATAAGAAATATCTATGCTTGATAACTGAGCTTGATTTATAACGTTCATGAGGAAGAAAAAAAGGCAAAAGCTAACACTTTGCTGTGCACAGAGCAGTTCAGTTTACAGGTTGTTTTCTGGGATGGAATCAGTACAAATTTCAAACCAAATTTTGAAGTAATTCTTTTACAGTTTCCCAGTAATGATAACCTATTAAAATGATCCAAGGAAGTTACAGAAACACCCCTAGAGATTATGCAGTAAAGCAACAAATTGCAGATTTCAAATTGAGCCTCTGATTATGTTATTCCAAATGGGTTTTTTATGGCTGTTTGCACAAGAACAACCCATTATTCATAGCAGCCAGTGGATACAGTGAGCATAACTGAGCAAGAATCAAATAAACATTCACAGATCACCTGATTTTCACCCAAACTGTAATTACAAGGGGTTATGCTCATGCCCCTCTCAGCTCTTCCAAAGAAAATTTTCAACTTGCTTATTTTGATATTTTCCTCCTTTGTTTCTAAGAAAGAAAAAAGGACAATACAAATTTTTGCTGAAATAAGAAGTAGTCTGGACCAGCACCAACCCTGCATATATTAGGATAGATTTCAAAAGAACAGGTTCACTTTTTTCAAAAACTGTGTCTAGAAGATATTTTTATCTGGCATTGAAAGCATCTAAAAACAAGCAGTACACTATAATATCTCCATTCATTAGACAAATTAATTTGGGCTACACAAAAGCCAGCTTTAATTTATCACACTATTTTCCTATGATACCGTCTTTTCTACTTTGCACATATTTATGCAAATCTGACTTGTAGAACAGGACACGACTTTCGTTTTGTTCACGTATTTTCATTTTATACTCCTTGTTGCAATGTGTTTGGCCTTAACTCCCTTAAACTGGGTAAGCTCAGATAATATGCAGGCATGTGTAATGTCCTGTGTTTGGAACCGGTTGCCCAAAGAAACTGTGCAGTTTTTATCCCCCGAGGTTTTCAAAACCAGACTGCTAACACCCTGACAACCTCATTTGACCTCAGTGCTGACTCTGCTTTGAGCAGGTGTTTGGACTAGACATGTCCTGAGGTCCCCTCTAACCTCAACTGTTCTTGTTTCCGTATTAAAAAGTATTAATATGAATTAAATTTAAAAACATGATACAAATATGTAATGGGAATATGGTTCCAGAACATTAAAATTGTATTATTTTTGGTGTGCTTAAAGCCTCCATTTGCAAAGCTGAAACTCAGATTTGTTTCTACTGCTTTGGGTGCTTACTGTAGGTTGTAAGAGTGGTTTTAAATGCAGTGTTCAGTGCTCTTTACACCGTACTGCACTTTAACTCCTAGACGAGAAATGAAAGATGAATCAATTTAATTGGGAAAGGAAATAATTATTGTCTGTTTAATGCCTGCATGTAGTATTTGTGATATTCTTAGTTGCTAATTTTACCAGCCCGGCAGTGGGAAGTGTGTATTTCGTTTGCTGCCTGCAGACTCCTGCTTGTTTTGTGTCCCCTCCCGGCAGATCCATGAGCACATGGCAGCCGGCCCCCGCAATGGAGGCCCAGGACCCGCCGGCTGCCGCGGCCGCTCCAGCGGATCCCGTCCCGGGCCCTTCCCCGCGGCCCTCGCGGGGCTCCGCAGACCCTGCCCGGGGGCAGGCGCTGCCCCAGCCCCTGTACCTCAAAGCCCTGACCATCCCGCTGTTCCAGCCCGTCCAGCCAGGATGCTTCCAGCCGCACGGGCCCTTGCTGACCGGCAGGAGCTGCGTCCACCTCGACGGCGGCAACATTCCCCTCATCCTCAACCCGCTTGTTCCTGCGGAAGGCACGGAGCAGCCTCAGCCAGTTTTCCAGAAACAGCTTGGGCAAAGCCTAACGCTGAGCATAGTCAGCACTTTACCAGTTTTATCGTCACCAACTTCTTGTGTAAATGCATCTATTGGAAGCCCGGGAAAATCAAAAAAATCTGGGAAATACATATGCAAACACTGCGGACGAGATTGTTTGAAGCCAAGTGTCCTTGAGAAACACATTCGCTCTCACACGGGAGAGAGGCCTTTTCCGTGCACCACTTGTGGCATCGCATTTAAAACTCAGAGCAACTTGTACAAACACAGGAGAACCCAAACACACGTCAACAACACCAGGCTGCCCTCAGACTCTGACATCAGTGGGGCATCAGAGCAAAATGAGAGATCAGCAGAGAGCACCACCTCTCCCCAAGGCAGCAAAGCACTGAGTAGCACCAGTGAAGACCAGGGGATACACATCAAACAACCCAGTTCAGAGACCAGTGCAGCAACAGACACCAAGAAACCTCATGAGCTCTCACTGCCGGCAACAAGCTCTTCATCAGCTGCTTCAGAAAATCAAGAAACAATGAATCAATCCTCCAGTTCAAAGGCTAATCAGGGGGTTCCTGAAAGAGAACCTCAAAGTTTAGCATCTCCAGGAGCTTTGCCAAATGGTCCATGTCTGAGAAAGAAGATGCAGGAGCAAAGAACTCCGACTGCCAATAAGCACATTCAGCTGCAAAGGCAGCAAGCAACCTCTTCAGAGAAACAGTGGGATTACAAACTCCTGGACTGCAAGCTGAAGAAGTGTGAAAGCACTGACTCGGGGTATCTGTCGCGCTCTGACAGCACAGAACAGCAGATGACATCATCCAGCCCCTTGCACAGTCTCTACGAGCACAGCACGGAACTGGAAAATGAAACTGCCTTCAGCAGCCCAAGGTGTGCCTCCGGAAGCACTGCAAAGCCAGAGGCAGCTGACAAAGCTACAGCCTCGATGCTAGAGAAAAAGAGGCTGGAAGAACACATTTCAAAGCTTATTTCTCACAACAAAAGTGTGGTGGATGATACCCAGTTAGACAATGTCAGGCCCAGAAAAACTGTCCTTTCTAAACAGGGAAGCATTGACCTGCCAATGCCTTACACATACAAAGACTCTTTCCATTTTGATATCAGAACTTGTGATGTAAATAGGAAAAAGAATCTTTCTCTTTGTTCAGCAAAATCGACCTTTGCACCCCTGGAGAAATGCAAGCCAATGTTTTTCCATTCAGTTCCCACCCAGTTCTCCACAACAATCGACACTGTGCCTGTTACTCGGAGCAACTCCTTGCCTGTTGTGGAGGGAGCAAGGATGGTACATGACAAACTAGGTTGCTCAAAACCACTTTCTCTTACTAAGCAGTCTGCAAACACAGGCACTGCTGGTTTGCTGCCTAGCAACGATCTTGCTGTGAATTCAGTGGATTTCCCTAACAGCCATCCCCGAGCTCTAGTCAGACAAACAGCAGTGGATGATTTGCCCCTAAGTAACGTGGCTGATCACCCTTCTCTGTCAGAGGAGTTGAAAGGGACTAAAAACCTTGGGGCCAGAGAAGTAATCAGTGCTAAAAATAAGAAACACAATCAAAGGAAGTTGAAGATGTTCTCTCAAGAAAAATGGCAAATGTATGGAGACGAAACATTTAAGAAAATCTACCAAAAAATGAAAAGCAGTCAAAATGCCAAGAAAATTAAACAAAGAGAGAATAAGATTACAGATATTACAAGCTTGATTCCTAATTCAAGGGAATCAGCCAGCAGCACTGAAATTACTGAGGAAAGAGATGGCAGGAGCTCTGCAAGTGACAGTCCTTCCTCCCTTGTGACAGCAGCTTCAGCCACGGGTAAATCAGGAACTTGCACTGATGGTAATCATGTTCTGCAGAATGTGTCCTCTGAGGAAACTGCAGACAGAGTGTCCTACCTAATGGAGACATCACATTCCATAACTGCCGGAGCTGTAACCAGCCAAACTTCCCGAGAGCTCAGTGGCAGTGACACGGAGAAATGCACAGCTGGCAGCTGCACACTGCTGGCTCCAAGCAGTGGTGAGCTCAGGCTTCAAAATCCTGAGTGTCAGCTGAGCAGCCACGGGAGGAATGATGACTGCTTGCCAGTACAGAGTAGCAACTGGGAGAAGCCAAGCCCTGGGAAAGAATCCAGAGCATTTGAACTAGACTGTGAAATCACTTCACACAATTATGGGAATCATCATGGGACTAAGGAAAGTGGCCAGCATGGCCTGATGCCCCCATGGGTCCATTGCAACAACAGAGAAACTGCAGGGAAATCCCAGACTTTGCCATCAGAAAGGAAAAAGCTGAAATTTGAAGTGGAGAAGACACAAAATGTGATTTCAGTGTCCTGCCCTAGTCCCAGTAGGGAAACCACTGCAGTAAGTGAAGCACAGAGAGTCCATTGCTCAGGCACTCAGTGTCTTCCCACAGCTCCAGTGAAATTCTCCAGTAAAGCAGAGGAGCAAAAATCAAGCACAGGAATTAATGAAGCCACTGGAGGTACTGATAATGGGGAATATAGGAAAACAATCAAACTTCCCACAAAAGTTCTTAATTACAGTGACATTAACCTTCTTTCATATCCGGCAGGTATCTCAAAAGCTTCACTGGTGGGATTTTTAGGGTCTGAATTAAGGGGAATTGATTCCAACTCTTTTGCCTTGCACAATGCAGCAGACGGAGATGACAAAACACATCTTGTAAAAACAGGAGCAAAAGTGCCACTTCTCAGTGACAAGGCCGTGGATGTGTCTTCTCAAAGTCATCATCTGCAATCTGATCATTTAAGTCCAGTCCCACAACAAAATGCCTTTTCTCCAAAATATATCCTTAAATTGCCACAGGACAAGAGAACTTCAGATCTGTCACCTTTGCTTAGATCTGAACAGGAGATGACAGCTTGCAGACCTCTGACAGACAACTTAACCACCCCACCCTGCTCTCGCAGCAGCACATCCCTCTGTTCTCATTCCAGTGATGTGGTTTGGTCCCCTTTAAAACCTGAAGTGAGACAAAAGGCTGGCAAAGGAGAAATTCAGTGGAATCTTTGCACAAACTGGAAAACTCCAGGATTCTTTTCATCAGTCAACTCAGAAACCACGAATATCTTAACCACAGCAGAGAACACCTTTCGTAACCAAAACTTCAAGCAGCAGGATATTGCAAGAGAGGATGGGAAAAACAAACAGAACAAAAATAAATTAAATTATCAAAGGCAAACAGAAGAGAAGTGGATGAGTAAAAGTATTTGCTCTACACAAGCTCCGAAGAAGAAAATATGCTTTACTTCTGTGTATACAAGTGGCTTTTTCATATCTGCTGACATCAAAGACGAGAGAAAAGCCTTACATCACCTTTGCTCAGGAAGTGACTCTTTGATAAAGACATCGGTTTCTAGCAAGGGTGCAGAGCCAACAATCCTGGGATGGGACAGAGCGGGAAGTCCGCGCATCCTTAAGGACATCCCACCACCTCTGCAGGATCCGCAGCATTCCCAGAGCTCACGAGACAACCCCACTTATTTTTGCCATTCTTTTGGCACTTTCTATTGCCACACTCTCAGCACTCACTGTAAAGAATTCCCAGTGCTGCCCCACAATAACAGGACCTGCTACTCTGGCACTTCTCCAGTACCAGGCTCCAAGAGCACCTTCCCATCCCTCAGTGCTGAGCCCCGGCTGACTTGGTGCTGTTTGAGCAGGAGCCTCCCTCTGCCCTCGGAGCAGAGTGGGAATGCAGCCTCTGCCCATCTCTCCTTGCACACCTGTGACAAGGAACCCAGCAGGGAATGCACCCTGTCAAAATACGACATTTCCATTTTCAAAATGAGAAATATTAGCAAGAATGTGGCATATGGCTTAACAAACACCAGTTTAAAAACGTTGGTTTCATCCTTTTCTAAAGGACACCAGATGCAGGAGGTAATATTAATAATCCTTTTTGTTTTCTCATGAGGGTGTTATTGGCTGACAGCCCACCCCCACCCTCTTATTAGATAAATGAAATAATTATCAGAAGTGTATTTATGGCCATTTACAGGCATTTGCTGATATAGAGTTTACAATTTATAAGATTTTTATATTTTTATAAGATTTATATTTTTATAAGATTTTTATATTTATTTTCATAAGATAAGTCTTATATTCATTTGATACATCAGAAAGATACACTTCTGTGTGAATATATAAGTTTCTTTCACTTGACCATTTCAGAATGCTGATAGAGAAAAGAGTGACTTTCTATTTCTTGAGTTTTTTTTCCCTTTATGGAGATGTTTTATATTTTTCTCTAATAGCATCTGTATTTCATTGTTTTCATTCTAAATGAATATTTGACTTAGAGTAGGACTTAAAGACAGAGTTGTGCTACTTAACTCGTGTGCTGTGCAGTGCTATTTAAAAAGTGCACAGATTTCCAACCTCACAGTCAATGTAATTCACAGATTTCATGTACTTCTTTTTTCCCCAATATTCTCAGCAGTTAAGCTCAGCAGTTCCTGGTGGTTCTTTCAAAAATATCTCAGAGCAAAAGAAGAAAACAGTAGCTTGCAAAAAGGAAAAGTTCTCAACAAATAAACTCAAGAGGAGCCACAAACAGAAAAGGATTAAAGTCACTCCTAAATGGTAAGGAGTATGGTTTTCAGGTTCACTAGATATAGACATAATTTTTCTGTAGTGGGTGTAAAAACTCCACAGAAAAGAAAAAGCCATCCCCAAAATTCAACCTTGTTAAAACTGGGGGAAAAAAAGATAAATCTCTCAGAAAGAGCTATTCTTATACCACAGCAGTGCCCCAAAGGTAAACTATCAAAATATCAATATGTCTACTATTAGGAACAGACTTTTCTAAGCAAGCCAGACATATCCCACAGAAAGATGATGCCTGGTCAGTTGAGTCTCAGTATAATTTAGAGATTATTCTTATCTGTCAAAATTTGTCAGCATTTACTTTTGTTTCAAGGGAACCAAAATGCTTCTGTTTTTAATCCCATCACAGCTCAGAGCAGGCCCTTTGTCCTTGGAAGATCCATATCCTGAACTGCTATTCACAAGAGAAGGCAGAATAATAAATATTAAGTTAAACACAAACTAACAGAACCATCTGTAGTTCAAGGGATCATTTGGTTTAAATAAAAAAGCAGGAAGAATTTGAGCATAAACCTATCAAGGGCACATTGTCTCAATCAGTACAGCTCCCCCCTCCCTGTTCAGTGGGAATTCATATCAGTGCAACATTTACCCTCTAATCTTTCAGGAGCGTGGGGCAGCAGCATGTCTGATGAATCGCTTCACTAAGAAACACATATTGTGTGCATACATCCCTCTTACTCTATTTCATGACCAAAATCAGACAGAGTGACTCCCTTGAGGACAAATCAGTGTCAGTAACTTAATCACCATCTCTAGTTCAGCAAACAGCTCTGCAATTTTGAAGGGTCATAAGAACAGAAACAGAAGACTCAGGTCTGTGTCACCCAGCCTAGTGACATTCTTCTAGGACTTTTTTCTGGTTTGATTTTTGGGTGTTGTTTTGTTGTTGTGGTTTTTTTTCCTGCTGGTCTCAGAATTTATTTATATCAAATTTATTTATATCAAATAAATGGAGGGATTCAATTAAATACAGTGTCTTGAAAGCTCAGGTCATGCCTATTAGTAGGTAACTGGCCCAACTGGTAACCACCAAATGTAATTTAATTTTCTAATTCACCAAACACCTGAATAAGTGCCTCCTTTTAGATTTATGCTCTTCTCTGTGGATAGTGACAGTCTATTGATTTAGAGGTGGGACCTTCCAATGTACTTCAGTCTCACTCATTCAGAGTTACTGAAAGATGGAGCCAGAGTAGGAAATAAAGCAGAGTTTGATTATTCAGTGTGGGTTTTCTAAATAACTGAAATCCTTACGTTGTTCCTTATTGATGATGAATAGGTAGCACTCAAGAAGTGAAAAAGAAAAAACCCAACAACCACACAGCCTCAGGTGATTCCTGTCTTTGTGAAGTATATTGTTTTAAAATTCCAGATACAGGAAAAAGGATCTGTATTTCCTTAATCCTTTTCTCCTAGAAAATCAAGGATTTACTGAATTCTATGGAGAGAAAAAAGATAATAAAATAATTGTGAGTCTCTTGCCTAAAATCCTGATTTTTTTTGAGTTGACATAAACAAGCATCTCCCTCATGGTAACAAATTGCTGTTAGACTTTAATGCACCTGATGAGGTGGTGTTATTCTCCTCTGGCCACTTTTACATCTCCCATTTTATCATTTCATATCTTCATTTGTTTATCCCCTCAATGCCCCTGGCACTGCAGGTACAGAGGGAGGCACATCCATGGATTTGCTCAGCTGAAAATGAACCGGCTGAGCAAGAGGCCCTGTTTTCCCAACAGAGCACTGGATGCTTTGAGAAAGGGCTGCTCGTCCCAACCCCCCAGGTTTAATAAGCATAAGAAGTGCCATCCTCCTCAATCCAAGATGCAAGGTAAGTATTTTGATTATTTGTCTTAAAATTGATATTATTTCATTGATATGATGAGAGATGTTGTAAGTTCGGGCAAATGGGGGGGGAATAAAAATTAAAGTCAAAATCTCCTCAACCTCTTTTCAATAGAAAATTATCTACACCAGCAAAAAGACACATCATATTCCACCTCAGACAAACAACTTTGCAGAAGGAAAAAAGAAGCAAAGACTAACTCAGGAATATCTTCCCATACTGAAAACCTAAACCATGTTAAACAAAAAGACAAAATGGATAAAAAAGTAGGTATTGTACCTTAATTCTTGTATTATTTTTTATTAACAGAAAAAAAATTGCTAATTAAAACCCGAATTATATTCAGCTGTTTTAAAGTTGATGTTGAAACTATTTGGTATCACAGATTTTGTTTAAAATGTTGAAAAATGTGTTAGAAGTATTTTTGGGGTTAAAATAAGATGAAAACTTACTGATGTTAGAATTAGCTAAAATAACAATTAAATTTGCATCAGTTGGATGAAATTGCTCTGGACTGAAAACTTTATGTGCAAATTTTTTCCCCTCCTAATTCCTACAGGACATTTCTGGGCAAATCAGGGGACACCCAAGAACAAACGCCTCTGTCCAGAACATTACAGCTCCTCTGGAAATAGCTGTGACAGCTCATTCCTTTTCCTCCACAGCTGACGCGTCCCTGCAGGAATTCAGCAGGGACGTGGCCATTTGCTGCTGGGTGACACAGCCCCTCGTGCTCCAGCCATCCCTGCCTGGGGAATCCCGGCCAAGCCTTCGGAGCGACCCTGGGGCAGCGTCCTTTGGGTCTTGCCCTCCTGAGTTTACAAACACAGGCACAGGTGACCAACCTGACAGCACCAATCCAGAGGCTGCTGCTCCTCTTTCCTCACATACAGGAGCAAGACAGGAAAACAAACTGATGGTAGAGTCAGAGAGCCAAATATTTGGAATGTCAGACCCGGTGATCCAGGCCTCTGGAAGGGAGAAACCTCCAACTGAAGAAAACGCACATTCACCTCCCAAAGAAAACTCAGCTCCCAGTTCCCAGCCAGGATATTCACGTTTGTTTGGATCACAAGCAGAGTCTCTTCCTGAGTCAGTCACGAGGGCTCAGCTACCCAGCAGAGAACACTCAGAGAGGGCAAATTTATCTCAGCATCTCCTGGACACACACGGAAGCGCCAACAAGAACAGATCCCACCTGCAGCCCAATCCCTATGGAAGGCCCCATGGAACAGCTCCTGCTACCTTTAAAAAGCCCCCAGTTACTCTCAGATCCCCCGAGTTCAAGAGTTTCTCTGCAGCACCCCCCAAGACATATAAAAAGAGAGGTTTAGAGATGATGAGGAAACAAACACGGGTGGAGTATGATGACACGAGCAGTGATGATGAGGACAGGTTGGTTATAGAAATATAGCAACAGGCTGCTGCCAGGGGCTTGTGCGCCAGCATGTTGCAGCAGGAAATGCCAGGGATCTTTGATGCATAGTTCTGAAACACCTTAACATCAGCAAAGCCATTCCTCTGTGCCGGAGGCAACATCCTCTTTGGAAGAGCCCTTCCTTTCAAGGACTCAACCTTTTTTTAAAAACGCTCATTTGAGGCTGGCATCGCACATTGAAATGCAAGAGGTAACCCTGTGTTCCTGACAGGTTTCCATCATTGTTAACGTTCCTGCCAGCCTCAGATTTCCCACGAGTGCTGGCTGCCAGTGGGTGTGTTACTCCAAGCCTGCACTGGATTGGGTTACTTCAACAATTCAACGGCAGCAGCTTCCTCAGTTCCTCAGCTCAGACTTCCTGGAAGGGTACGGATGTGTTCCCTTCTCTATGTTCCTCTTTTCTTGTAGTCACTGCCTCCATACCGGGAGTGACACACTGGCATTAAGGGGAAGATCTGTTCCCTAAGTATCTGTGATATTGGAAGAGTCTGGAAAAATGCTGGTCTTTTTCCATGTTGCACAAATGTCAATGCTTCTGTGTGAGAAATGACACAAGCATGCTTTGCTTTGTGTTTTGTGCCTTTTATGCCAAGATCTACTCAAATATTCTTGATTTCTAGGTGGAGAATATGGGTGTTAGCTATTGGTATTTCCTTGTTAAAATTTCTGACAAGGATTTTCTCATTATATTTGTCACATTGTGCTCCAACTGATGTCATCTGGAATGTTTCATTTTTATTGTAATTTTAACTGCAATGATGCCATTTTACGGAGGGTAAAGAAGCTATATGGCATAGCCTGTTTTCTTTTTTAAACAACAAGTTTTGTGCTACAAACCCTAAAGTTTACTGGTTTCTATGTGAATAAATAATTAGATATTTCAATTTGACCAAATGTATTCACTTGTTTGATTAAACTGATGAACACCGAAAACATTCCACTTCTACATTATAGTCAAATTCTAGACTTACACTTCTACGGTTCTTGTGTTGTGATTCACACATAGGGATTAACGGATTAACCTACACGGCACATTTGGAGTTGCTTTTTAGTCAGGCACATGTAAAAGATTAAACAGCTTATACGAAGAAACCTAGTACGAATTATCTGACAAAAATAAATGTGCATGTGTAAAAATGCCCAAACAGCTCAGAGGGATAAACCATGTGCCAAGTCCTGTGCAATTCCTGTGTATTTGGATGTCCTACAAACATTACAAGACTTGAGGTCATCAAAATAGAGCATCACATTTAAGTTTTATCTTGCTCTGTTCAGTATTTGTGCTTCAAGACAAACTGGTGGGGTACGGGAGTGTTGGGGTGAATTCCAGGTGCAATGAATTTAAATAGTGTGAATTCAAAGAAGTACACAAATAGAATTTTGGGAGAAAAAGAGGAAAAGAAGAGGGATGAGGAGGAACCATCAATACTGACACAATATTGAAACATTTAAAGTTCTGGAGCTTTTTTTTGTCTGATGGAATCACTCACAGCTACAGCTGGATTCTGAATTTGTGGAAAAAGCAAAAGAAGAAGAAGAAACACAAAGCTTACAGAGATTCCCAGATCCCAGTGTTCCCAGCAGTGCTGTTGGCCAAGCACCTTTAAAAAGCACAGTACAAAAACCATTGCACCAAACCACACCAGCACCCCCACAGCAACAATTTTCACTTCTTGCTTGTGCAAGAGCTAATTATTATAATACATGGACATGTAAGGAATATTCTATATAAGTTTTTCTGCATAATGTTTGTGGCTAAATGATGAATTTTAAACTGGAATTTCTAGATCAGTAATTTAGAAATATTCTAATGACAGAAGTGCTGTGCAAAGAAACTTCTATCCTATACTTTACAGTGTGAAATACAGAAATTTCTTTGTCATTCTGCATCGGTAGCTGGAATAAAAATGGGACAAGTTAGCTGAGAAAGTAAATTTTAAACTCCATTTCCTGACAGAAGTAATCCTTGACATTTTAGCTCCCTATCCTGTATAACAATTTGACCTAACATTAGTCCTTTAGAAGTGCCAATAGCTCTGTGGTGGCATTTTAACAGGGTCACTGCAGAAGGCAGTGACTCCAGCACAAATCCTTTCAGCTGTAACAGCCCTTGGAGGAGTCAGGTCTGAGTCAGGTACATCAGTGTGTGAGGACTGGGAGAAATGGTCTTGGTCCAAGCTAGGGAACTCAGGGAGTCTGCACACCCAAATCCAACTGGCTGTATGGAAAGCTGTATTCCAGCTTTCCAGAACACACTGTACTCACAAAAAAGACAAAACAGGCAAACTCTTCTGTACCTTTTACACAGCAAAAGAATCAGCTACTGATGTGTTTAATTCACTCCCAAGTAGCTGAACATAAAAACCACAGGAGGGCACCAGGCACAGAGGGAAAAAAATCTGTTTCCTTCTCCTCCAAAGCCAGCAGCAGTTCTGATGGATCATCTCTTTGCTATAAGCAAAGCTGAAGTTCCTTTGCACATGAATGTATCTCATCAACTTCATCCTCATTCCGGTGAAGGAAGCAAATTAATAAGGAATGCTGACTAACATAGACTAATAAGGTCTATATTCAACACCTACATCTACCCAGGCAGATGTAAATTAATGGGCGTTTCAGATTTTGCCTCTTTGGATGGGAACACATGATTTCTTATTGTTTCGGACTTTTCTAGTAGATCTTATTAATTCTTCACTGATCTGCCTGGCAAACCCCAACTCTTACACAAAGATAGGTGAGAGGGGTGTGAACCAACCAGAGCTAGCCTGAGATCCCCAGCAAATACAAAGATATACCTTGAATAAAAGGTCTGGCTTAGAGCTGCTGGAATTGGATCTGTAGGGGAAACTTCCCGCAGCTTCTCACAGACACCACCCCTGCAGCCCCCCACTACCAAAACCTTGCCACACAAACCCAATACTGCATCATGTTATTTAGGGCTGGAACAGATTTTCTTTCCAGCCCTATTTTTACCCATAAAATCTTTTTTGTCAACAGCTTCCCCAAAACACAATGCCTAAAATATTCAGTGCTTCTGTATAAGCCCTGCTGACAGACACAGGGAGTGGTACCTAAACACACACCTAAACATGGTTTTGTATCCTGCCTACGTTTTATTTGCACAATCAAATTTGTTACCATTCATCAGTGTTTATATTGTAATAGTTTTCCTGTAGTTAAGTAGCTTTGTTAAACCATTCATTTTACCTTAAGGATCTATGTGGAATTATGGCCACAGATTAAGACTTCTGGCCTGTATTTTTCATTTACCATCAGCATTCCACAAGAGTCACACGGATGAAGGGGTCAATAGTGGGTTTTTTTTAGACTTTAAAATACTGTGAGACTTTAACAGCTGATTTAAAGTGTCCTGGTGGAACTGGATAAATGTCACGTAGAAGTACTTAGAGGTTGTGTCTTCCAGGGGGCTGTAATGTTACCACAGTTTGGTTATAAGCCATTCTCTTAAGTACTTAAACATATAAAAGTGGTTTTCTTTCTCACAGTCGGAGTACCTATTGACTACTCATGACAACTGCCTGAATATGTTCTGCATTTACGTAATGTTTGGGTTTAGAGGAGCTGCAAGAGCCAGTTAAACAAGGGATGGACTCACTTGAACAAATTTGTGGGTGACTTTGCAAATTTGTGGGTGGCTACTTTGCAAAGTAGTCAAAGAGGATTCTTGTACCATGGCTGTATAGAGGATTTTAACTTTAAAACCCCCACCATAAAAGTTTCATTATCAGTCCCTAAAAATTGTTAGGGCTCAAAACCCAATGCCAAACAAGGTGATTCTAATAGAGCCAATTCATTAATCTATAATCCATTTTTTTAAGCATCACAAGGATTGTGCATATGCATCTGTAGCATGTTTTTGATTCACTGATTGACAAAACAAGCAATGCTGAGTACAACACCAGGAACATGTTCTTAATCCAGCCAGGACTGGAAGTGTTTCAGAGTGAGTTAGTTGGGATATATTACACTCTGATCCTTTTCAAAGATTCTTATGCCATTAACAAAAGGAGGCATTGGACGAGAGCCATGGGAGCTGTTTCATAACCTCCTGTGGTCTTGTTTTCCAGCTGACTTTGATGGCCACTCAGGTTCTGCTGCTGAGCTCAGACATTCTGCACCAGCACAGACAGTTAAGCCTCAGTGGAGTCAGGCTTCAATTACACTTTCTGAATTACACTTAACCTCTGCAAAGCAAAGCCTCTTATACATTACAGAGGTATTCACAGGGCAAAATTTAGGTCACATCAACAGCCCTCCCCACTCTTTTTACACTGATAGAGCTATAATCAGTGTTTGTATCTAAAAATTTATGATTTGTGATTCTGTATTATACATATCACATTCAGATTTTTCTTGAAAACATCCTTATTTCATTGCACATGCCCAAATTAAACATTCTGTCTCAAACACACAGCTGGGAGTATGACAGGATCACTCAGCTGAGCTGCTGTCCTCCTTTCTCTTTTGTAAAAAGAAGCCATTACAGAGATTTCCTCCTCTCCATCAAAATGGTTAAAAAAAAAAAANAAAAAAAAAAAAAAAAAAAAAAAAATTGATTTCCGTAACATGCTTTGGCAGCAACTGAGGTGAGAAACTAAATGGGGAAAAGGGAGCCAGGGTTGTTCCCACCTGTGTTAGGAAACCACAGTCTGAGAAGAGCAATACTTCACTGGGAAGCTGAGCCAGGACTACAACAGTTACCTCTAATCTCCTAACTTGTACGTACAAACGCAATTACGAGATTGGCACAAGCACCAATTCAGAGAGTTCTGTGCACATACACGTTTGTGTGCTGGCTGGGAGGAGGAATAGGTAAAATTACACTCCTTAAAAATTAATTAATTCAACCATTAGCTCCACAATGGCTCTCATTGCTCCCGTCGCTCACAGGGAATCATTTGCATTGAGCTCCTCAAACAGAAGACACAAAAAACCATCACAGCCTCTGCAGCCCACGAGTGCTTGGTAATCCAGCTCATCCGCCTTATGAAAAAGTTTTGTATAACTTTGCTGATTCTAGTTATGGGTTATGTTAGCTCCAAATGGAGCAAATATTGAAAAGGGAAATGATACAAAGGTCTCAGACCTCAAATCACTGGTTTTCCAGAAGCAAAAAAGTAAATATAACAAAGCAAAGCATAAAAAACCTGCCTCATCCTGCCCAATATTATAAGGTTTAAGAGATTATATGAAAAAGGATTCACAAACTTTGATTTAAAAATAAGAACAAAAGCAAAATGGTCATTATTACATGTTTGATATGAAAAACACCAAACCTTTTTTTATTTGTACCAGATATGGAGAGGCAGATGTGAACTGTTGGACAATATTTGCAGAAGTGGAATTAGGGAAATATCCATAATTAATAGCATGCCTGTGGAAACATGTTCTGTGCTTCAAAAGGAATTCAGGTGGTATTAGAACTGGAAGAACCTCCTTACCCTGAAGATGTTGACAAATTTGAAGAAATTCCAAGCAGTGAAAAAAATCCTGATTGGAGAAACAGATTGTTTGTGCAGAAACATTAAAGGAACCAATCTTCTGCTCTCAATTACACAATGTGGTCCAGTTAAATTCAGTGGCAATGTACCAATAGAAGCAGGAGAAAAGCTTGACCAAGACATATGATATGAAGGATTTGCTTAGAAATGCTCAGAGGAAGAATTCCCTCTAGGAAGGAAAGGAATTGGTAAAACATTTTGGGGAAACAATAGGTCCGGTAAGATCTAAAGTGCAAAGAAGGAAAATACAGCCAGAGAATGTTCTACTGCAGTAATGTCTCCTAAATACCTCCTCTGGGATATTTAACAGAAGTCAGAACACAGCAACTCACTGCACAGAACAATTACACACAGGAGGTCGCCAGAGAAAGCCATCAGGCAGTTTTTCCCCTGGATATCCCTGTCATTCATGGAATCCACACAACGTGTATGTTCATCTCTTCAATGCCTACATCCTTTGTTTCTCTCCATCTTAATTCACACAGTAGTGACTAATACATCATGAAATTCATCCATGCTGAGTCAGTTACTAAAATGTAATTGCAGTGCCTTCGTGCTCTGTCTACCAGATGTTCCCTTTTGAGTTCATCAAGAACACATTGTATAAGAGGAGCTGCTCTAACCAAAACACCCTCACCGTTCTCGGTTTAATTACAATGATACTGCAAAAAAATGGGGCCAGAAAGAGAGAAATCTTAGCCCTTATCCTTGCCTCCTGGACAACAGGATCAAGAGAGAGTTTGTAAGATAGACCTGATAGTACATATATAGAATCAGGGACTCACAGAACCCTTAAGGTTGGAAAAGACCTCTAAGATCATCAAGTCTAACCATCAACCCAGCACCACCACCTTGTTCACCACTAAATCGTATCCTCAAGTGCCATATACACACTTTTTTTGCACATTTCCAGCAATGGTGACTCCACTACTCTCCTGGATAGTCTGTTCAACAGCTTGTCAAGCTTGACAACCTTTTCAGTGCAGAAATTTTTCCTAAGCTCCCATCTAAACTTCCCCTCATGCAACTTGAGGACATTTGCTCTTGTCCTGTCGTTACCTGGGAAAAGAGATCAAGCCCCAGCTTACTGACCCCTCCAGTCAGGGAGTTGTGGAGAGCCAAAATGTCCCCCCTGAGCCTCCTTTTCTCCAGGCTGAGCCCTTTTCCCAGCTCCCTCAGCCGCTCCTGGTAGGTAAGTTTACCAGTTGCTGGTCACAGTGTGGATTTATTTGCTCTCAGAGCCGGTGTGCTTCTTCTTAAAGTTGCATCATGCAACACCTTCCTTGCAGTGCGTGTTCCCTGGAGCGCTGTCTATCCCGTGGGAAGCGGGCTAAGGTTTCCTGCGGCTGTACTTTGTAACGCTGGCACACGATGTGACAGAAGTGCTGCTCCTGGAGCCGCACCCGGCCGTGCCGGCTGCCCCGGACAGCGGGAGCCACCTGCGGGAAACCGTCAACAATTACAGCTCTAACCTGTCCCCGGAGCCAGCCTGGGGAGGGGACATCTTCCCACACCTTTCCTCCCCTGCCACGTTATTACAGTGGCCTTTGAGAATTCCTAAAGTTTTGGATATCCCATGGATGCTAAAACCAGCACGGTCCTATTGCTGGGCAACAGCACGTGGCTGAATGTGTTCCAGGTCTTGTTTAGGGTTAAACAACTATTTAAGAACAGCCAATTGCTGCTGTTCTGGACACGCTGGACCTTTAATATGAACTGGAGTGGTGCCACAAGTGACACTCCTCATGCATCTTCTTCAACCGCTTTGGCAGTGGAGGGCAGGTCACAGTTTGCTTTCCCTTGGATGGGCGTGCAGTGCACGTGGAACCGACTGTCCCAGGGGTGGAAACACAGCCTGCCATGGACTTGTAGAGGGAAGCTCCACAGCACCTGCAGTGCATTGGTGGCATTGTCCGTGGGGTAACAGAGCGTGTCTTAGTCTGCAGCAAGGCACACATCCCACGCCAGGTCACTTGAGCCATTCAGATGATTTTGCCACCCACCCCTGCAACTCCCTGATGTTTCTGGCTTCAGAAATCGATAGAAATCTTAAGGCAAAACAAAACCAAATCTGGCACTTAGCATGGCAAAGAATCGATCTAAAATTAAATGGGATCATCTTCGCCTCCAAGCTCTACATGTGACAAATTTCAGAACAATGAGATATGAACCATTTAGAAGTCAGTGATCAAAATAGCATTTCTGATGGAAAGATTCCAGATTGGACTGTAGCAACAGTAACTATGTTGCAGTAAGGCCAAGCCAAAAAAAGCCCCTAAGATATACAAAGGGAAAGAGCCATTTTTTCATGTGTCCTCACATGAATATTCCCCCCCTCGATCACTGCGTGACAATAAGAGAGCTGGAGTCAACACAAAACTATTTAGTTGACTATCCCTAAGTTCTTTACATAGCTTGTATTGCTTTAAATATCTTTACCCCCTGAAAAGTTAAATTAATCCCACAATCTTCTGGGAAGGCTCGGGGCTGGCGTTCCAGCAGTGTTCCTAAGGGGAGCCTTACAGAACTGGAATGTATTCACAGGTACTCTCCCTTCTCCCCCAAGTGAGAAATCACAATTATGGGATGCAGGGAGAATTCACATCCTTTGGGAGACAAAGGCTTCATGGTACAGCACAACTTAAAACAGACCACAAGTCTGCATTAAACACAATCAACTCCAAAATAATAAAACAATACAGAATGCAGTAAATGGCTCCAAGGGATCCTCAGCCTATGAGTCTTTTTTTTTCTATTGTTGTGGGAAATCATTTGCTCTTCTGAAAAAAAATGAGAAATGTAAAGAAGTCCTAAAACCAATGAAATCCTAATAGTCTTTTAACAGACTGAAAGGATTTGAATTCTCCCACTAAACTGATCAATCATAAGATTGATTCGGAACAATTCGTACTTTACCAGTGCAGGGTTGTATGACCCTGGCAAGCACAAAGGTTGTGGTCCATGAAAATAAGACTTGTTCTTCCACTCAAAGCTGCAGATCCCATCATGCCTGAGGTTGTTCCTAGTGTTGGCATGTGCTGGTGTTTGAGATAAATGCAGAGAGCATCTTTACAAAACTTCCAAATCCTGATTCTGTGAAAACTCCTTTTTCCAACTTTTCTAATGACGTTTTGCCAACATAGTGAATTTAATACTGTATTTTCCTCTAAGCACTGGCTGAAGGGGATGTGAGATGCAAACAAATGTATATGGAAAGATTTTCAGACTGAAAGTAGGGAACAGATCTCATCTCCTTGGGGCTGCACAGAAGTCCTGCTTCCCTGAAAAGCTGTCAGTGGGTTGGAAAAGTGTAACTGCCAATATCTTCACTTTACCAATGCAGCTCAGGCTTCAGCAGTTTAGGTGGCACATTTACAGAAAATTTGATGTACTCGGCCTAATTTTTATTACATTCACATTACACAAAAATGAGATGCTTTTCTACTCTTCTTTCCCCGAAAAGGAGGATGAAACGGAACTCTGGCAAGAGCAAATTTTGAGAGAACGTGTGAACTCCACTGCTGGTGAATATTTCTAGTTCATTTTGTTCAACAGTGGAAGAGAAATACTTGTTAGTCACTGCAGTTAAACCACTTCATATATCATAATTGATAAGAAATCAATTCCTTGTGCCAGCTGCATAATTTCATTCACAATTTTACTTAATCTTTCAAGTAATCTCAAAAGCCCTCAGGCTCTCCCCAGATGAAGAAGAGAGAAAACCTCTGTTACTGTTTTGAGAACACCCTCAACTGCCAGTTCAATTTAACACAATGGATTTCTATACATCCTAAGTTTTGAGGCTGCCATTACAAAGCAGGTGCTTTTACTCATAGAACAAAATTCTCTCTTAACATGCAGGACATCTGACTTACACATCAGATTGCAGAGCAATTTTAGAATTTTCTAGAAATATTTCTTTACAAAATGTTCTTTCAGATAACGCTGTTTACAAAATGGTTACAGACAGTGGTATTTACAGGCTTTTTATCTATTCAATGAGCACTTTTAATTCAGCCTAAAGTTGGATTTTCCTTTCCTGAATAGCTCATGTCACACCTATCAGCCTGTTTGATCTTGATCTTTGTCATACAGGCCTTGGCATCTTCTATAGCATTTTATTATATGGGAAGATTCTGTTCCCTTATGAAAAATATAAATTGCTTACTTGATCCTTGATTTCAGAGCTAAGAAAGAAGAGTTTCAATTGGAGGTGAAGGTTTTAGGTTTTTTCAAGGATAAAATCTAAACCCCCTGCATGACATGAGTGTAATTCTGTCCAACAACACACACAAACCACAAGTTTCCAGTTCTCTGTTGACAGAGAACAACCATCCACAGTGCTAAGAAAGCAGTTCCCCCATTAGGTGCCCTAACAAAGTTTTTAAACTGTTCGAACACAGAGGCATAAATCAAGAAAACAAAGCTTTTGCAAGATGTTACATGGAAGTCATACTAAGAAGTTAAAGAAAACCATCTGGGCATAAAATGTAAATACAGCCAGCATACAAAAATTAAGAGGAAAATAAAACCAACCACACATTGCAAATGCCCCAAACACAGAGCTTTCATTCTGTAAGACCACTGAAGTTTAACTCCAATCATCCAGCTTGATGGAACAAAAAATGAACAATGAACAAAAAATTCATTTTTCAAAATACCAATGAAGCAGGGCACTAAAGCTTATGCAAGATGCAGCTTTTTTCAGCTTTTTGGCTTATTCAAGATACAGTTCGTCAAAGTAGGGAATTACCAGCATCTCTGCAGTGGCAGCTATGAATCAAAGCTGGAAAGAGGTGGTGACTTCCTAAATCATCATGGAAAATATCTATCAGGATTAGACCTAAAGGGTTTGGGTCAGTTTCCTGTATTGCTGTCTCTTCAGTTTCTGAAGGCTAAAGCAACCTGGACTTGCTTTATAGACCCAAGAGATTCTGAGTAACCCTGGGAGGAAGAAAGACACAAAAGCAAATGTCTGGATACACCTCCAAAGACAGGGGCCTGCAATGTTGGAGGGACATTAGAAAATACCTCTAAAGGCTCTATCCATGTACAGCAACTGTTTTTCAAAGGTGTCTACAACAAACCAAGAAAAATCTTGTTAAAATCAAAACCTAGAACTTAATGGGATAAAATGCTCGAACTCTGGATTTTTCATGCTGACTTAGTTCAGATCACTTACAAAAGCAACATACTTGAGATTTGATTACATAGCTAGATGTTTTGTTTATTTATTTACTTTTAAACAGGATGCTTGCTTGGGTTTAAGTTAGTTTGGGGAAAGGGAAGTAGGAAGATTTTGGAAACAAACAAATTACTTACAGACAGACAAGTTAAAAAAATAAACCTGTAATGCCAAAGCTCTCCCTGTCTCTCAAGGCTGGTATCTTTGGGTTCCCAGAAAATTCCTCTTTTTCCTGAGCTCATGTAGTGACTGGGAGCAAACAGCAGCCTGGAACCCTCGGCAGAGCCCAGCTCACAGATGATGAGTCTCAGTTTGTCACTGATTTCAGAGATAATTATCAAGATAGGGAATTCTGGCTTAATGTCCTGATTCGAGAGGAGAGTACGTGATCCCAATCATAAACCATCCTGTGAGCAGCAAATGATGTCTTAACAGCATTCATAGCTGAAGTTTAAAATACTCATGGAGTTTGTATAAAACAGATGTGAATTTTCAAACTAAACAACAGATTTTTCCTAAGAGGAAAGAAGTTGGAGCAGTAGAGGAAAGCTCTGTGTCCTCCTCTGCTTCTGAGGAATCAAAAAGGGAGTGATGGTTCTCTGACAGCTAATGTACTAAGTTTCAGTTTTCCTGCTGATCTGTTTTTATTCTCTTCTTCCAAATAATTGTTTCCTAGTCTGCCTTTCGTATTTCTAGGAAATTCTCTCTACATGTGCTTTGTTGATAGGTCTCATCTGTTTATTTAAAAAATATGATTGTTCCCCCAAAAGATATGATATTTTATTAGTCTTATGTGTTGAAGTTATTGTCCCAGTTACTGTATTTATTTGGCCTTTAGCCTGAAATCTGCATTTGTTCTTAACCCATCCATAGGAGCCCCAATGTATCTCCAATAGGCTCTGAAATCACCAATGTGTTGGTTTTTTTCTTCTCTCCTTTCCTAAGCCAGCTAATGTGGAATAGCCTGGGCCATAATTTTCCTGGTTTAGTCAATCTTTTCTAAACCATCTCACCTTCAGTTTTGCAGCTGTGTAAACCTGTCTTGACCAGGAACAATCAGAACAGAGGAAAGGAGCAACCACTTCTTACGCACATGCAGTGGATCAAACAACCACATCATTCTCTTTTGGCCCTTTAAATTGATGCTACAAACCAGACATTAAAATAAAATAAAAATGAAAGAGCTCCATGTCATTTTCAGGGAGGCCAAATGCTCCTAGAGTCTGTCCTTCAACTCCAAACAGCATATACTGAAAAATTTATCATAGAATCATTATGTGGAGTCGTGGTGACTGTCAGGAAGGCAAGAGCAACTAAATAAAATAGTGAATAAAGGTTTTCACTGAAAACTGGTAAATAAGTCTGAACTTTATTAGAAAATCTCAGACTCAGAGCAGAATTTTCTTCATAGAAATAAAAGATGCTCCTTTAATTAAAGCTTAACATGTTCCTGCCAAGGCACCGCTGTGAAACAGGCTGGAAGCACAATGGAGGCTTCCAGCGCCTGGTGTGGCATTGCCTTGAGTGGTGATGGACTGGAAAGAAAACTGTTTCTTTGGAAACAGTTTGAACTGCGACCCAACCTTCTCATGAATGACAGTCTCAGATATTCTGAAATCACAGGACCTGT
The DNA here is from genome assembly GCA_013399875.1 of Gymnorhina tibicen. Taxonomy (NCBI): domain Eukaryota; kingdom Metazoa; phylum Chordata; class Aves; order Passeriformes; family Artamidae; genus Gymnorhina; species Gymnorhina tibicen. The sequence continues at coordinate 220,603 of VXAZ01005564.1, read as the reverse complement.
TTGCCTGCAAAAAAATCGCTCCAGAATATCAGGAAAACAACTTTTAGTTTTTGGCAAAACGGACAAGAAGTCCCAGTGGCCCAGTGCCACGGGTGCCAGAACTCTGCAGAGTGAGAGTAGAAGAAATGCATTAATTAACTCAGCATTCAACCCCTCCCCACAAACCCACAAAAAAGGGCTTCTGTAGTAAATAATTATGGAGGATTTACTACATACGAGAAGAGTACTGAATTTAAACAGTGTCATGCCCTTTATCCCACTGCGAACTGCAGTATCTGGACACTTGGCACAGCTGCTGTCCTTGTGTACACTCACAGTTTGGTAACAGGAACCACAGTCACAATACCCCTGAGAACTGTAAATTTGTTACATTATTTGTGTTGCTGCCTCATAACTTCTCCTCCTTGATCTTGCTTTCTCTACTTATTTTACTGGCAGTAAAACTCAGTAGATTAACAATGCTATTAATACCTTACTTTCTCTGCCAGATCTTCTTGGGTGGCCAGTTTCCAGCTGTATAACAATCTTTGCTTGCTCACATCTCCTTGTTCTCAACACCACCCTTTTTACTTTTTTAATTGTATTCTGCAAGTTGTAAGGCCTTTCATGTGCATTTTCAGAACTTGCAATATAAACTATTTGAAAGCAGTAGTTATAATTCATTAATAACTCATGCATCTTGTCACAGAGTAACTAAAAGCAAATAGAGGTACCTGAATGACACTCTAGCTGGTCAGACACCTATGGGATTTAGTGGAAAAGCTTATAACCATTATTTAATTCATATTTTATGCTATTTAACTGAAGCCTGTAATAATCCTCATCATCCTTTTTGCAGCTACCCTATAGTAGTGATTTCCTGCCTGTCACTATTATGGAAATGATGAACATATAAAATCCTTGCCTGCAGATTCTGACTCATCACAAAGTGAATGCAAGTCCTGTGTCCTGTTCAGCTATTTGTCATTATAGAGTCACTACCAGTCTGACTTTAACTCACATACACATTAGGTTAAACTTTGCTGGCAAAATTGCAAATATCAAAAGCAGAAACTCTGACTCCTACTCCTCTACTCCTCGAGTGAGAAAAGATAAAACAGTAAAAGGAAAAATGTCAAAACAATAATAAATTACTCCAGAGCCAGGGGAAAATAAATTACATTATGGCCTTCCTAATGTGTGAAATGTTGTTACTCAAAACTGGAAAGGCATGAAAACAATTGCACTTCAGAGTAAGAGAAGTATGATCCCAGCTCTTTTGTTCCAGTTCAAACACCACACACGACCCTTGCTAACAGCTGTGGTGCATTGTGTCTCCTTAGGTCAGCAAGGTATATCCAGGCTCCAGAGAACAGCTTGAAGCATCATTGTTTCTTTGGAAGTGAGAGTCAATAAAAATACTGACAAAGGAATGCAGCCAGGCTCTTGGAGTTGTACAAATTCCGGTCCTTCTTCATTCCCTCCCTCATCAAGTCCTTCAAAGAATGAAACAGCTTTTTGAACTTGCCTTTTTTTCTAATTTGCCTCAATTTTTTTTTCAATGCTTTCCATACTGTATCTTCTAAAATATATGAAAAGTAACACTGTAATAGGAAGTTATCCCAGACTCTCTCTTTCCTCCAAACTCATAACAACACAACCATGGCTTGAAAATCTTTGCAGCTGAAGAATTTTCAGCAGGGAAATAGCAGAGTGCCTGGGAAGCTCAAATAACAGCCAACCACTCTAAACAGCCTGGTGCCTGCTTAGCTCTTTGCTTTAAAGAAGCACTCAGAGGCAAAAAGCAGAAGCAAAATCCCAGCCATGCTGCTGGAGGGATAGACTTTACCCTTGGCCAGAGATTAACATCTCATTTTCTTCCTTTACCTTGTTTCTTTATTCCTTTTCTCTACATCCCCAACTAATATACTATTGTATCTTTTTACTTTTTGTTTATTCCTCCTCTTTTTGTTTCTGTTGTCTTTATAGCAGAAAAGATATTTCTGTGAAAAGTGAGTGGACTTTCTCTTTTCCCCGTCTTTGCCTATTGTTTTTCCTCATTATTTTTCCCATTTCCCCACAAAACACTGCTACCTTCCCTGCCCTATTTTTGGCTGACGCCCCAGTATTCCTCCCCAGGAGCTCACGGAGAACATTCTTTTGCACCCACTCTTTCTTAATAATCTGATTTACTGCAACTTGCTTTACCAACCCTGATAAGGGAGAGTGAAATGCAGTTGTGGAAATGTGAGAAAGCTCCATCAGTGCATTCAAAACTTCCATGCAGGTTGTATGGTACTACCTCTCTTCTTATCCTGGTGTTTCAGCCACACAGAAGGAAACTCATGTACTTAAATGTATGAAATGTACAGAAATTCTGCCATGCCTAAGGTTCTGCACTGCTGTTATTCCCAGGCTTGTGTTCTTAAGCTGAATGTGAGGTCAAGACCCTCCACAATAAGTACAACCATGTCAATGAGAACACATAAATAGATTCAGAATTTCCATGTTACATTAGGTTTATGTTCATCTCGTAACTCCCTGTGTTTATTTTGCAGATCTCTGCCTCTTCTGGAAAGGGCTGTTACTTTTGAACCATCAAGGAAGATGCTGTCAACTCTTATTCTTCCAGCAAAATAGACTAAACACCACATTGCCACAGACATGAATTTCATAACCAGGGCTGCTTTGGATATCTGTGCCATCTGTTATTTACCAACAGCACCTCATGCTGAAAACAGCTTGGTAACCTGGATCTGCCTGGCAATTACCTCTTTGCCATAAGACATGCTGGGCCTGTATAACGCACACCTAAGTGGAATTTTAGAATGCAGAAACCCAGCTGTGCGCCCTCGGCACTGCAGGAAGGGCTGGAACACTGCACATGCACTTTGGCAATGCAGGAGCTTCCTTAACCTGACTTGGTCAAACCTGCACACAAGCGGCGCACAAGATCTGCAGGTGTTATCCCAGATTTCATAAATGAGCCCCCTGAGCCCCCAGACAGCCTCTCCAGGGACTGGAATGATTTAACCTGCTCAGCCTCTGTGCCAAGCTCGAATAATCCCAGAGGGCTGACAGATCACTCACAACACTGATGTCCACTTGGCCTTGTCTTTGTGTTCAGACATTTGCGTGATTTCATCCCAACAAATCTGGAGGATTATAATACCATGCCATTGCAAAATGTAATTTATTCACAAAACTAGGTTCAGGAACTAAAGGTTCAGGTTCAATCAAAGCTTATCGACAAAGCAAGCTGCTCTCAGAGGGCTGGGTATGAGCAGCACTTGCAGTTTGTCATGTCACACTGTTTAAATAATACAAGTCCATTTTTCATTTTATTTTCCCTTTACTAGTTCATACAGGCAGACACTTGTTTATTTCTCTCTGAAAGTCTTTTCTTAGTGAGAGATAAGTTACTTGGGGAGAGGAAAGGTTATATATTCAAACATGGTGTCAAGGTTGTTGCTAAACTGATGAGTCTCAGCTGTGGATCCTCCCAAAAAAGAAATGGTCAGACCTGTATTTCTCTTTAACATTGGATTTACCAAGAAGCTGCAATAAAGAGTCATTAGCTTCATTAGTAGCTGGTAACTGCTGCAGAACTTTTCTTTTTACTACAAAGCAGCACCAGAAACTTTAATCTCTTACAAGTGTTGTTAAGTACAAATTTGAAGAGGAGATTTGCCGCAGAATAAAGGTAGTTATGACCAGCCTGTTTGGCTTTTACATAGGTGAATAAATTATTATCACACAGTATTCTGACTGCTGTGCATTAACAGTCTGGTCCACCTGGGCTCATAATATAAAACAAATCAGGTTTTTGCCATCAATGTGCACATTTTTTGCACCACATGTTACATTAAGCTTTGCTCCAGACTGCCCTTATTATGTAACAAGACTGGCTGTTAGAAAACACCTGTCTCACCTCTGGATTTGTAAATAGATGTTCCTGTCTATCAGGGCTCCAACACAGGGTATTTTAAATACTTGCAGACACCTGCAGGTCACATCACAGAGCCACAGCAAGAGAAAAGCCCTGAAAGTGCTTAAGCAGGCAAACAGGAATCATCAAAACCCAGAGAGGCCAAGCATTTCTGCAAAATTCGTGCCCTTAATTAAAAGCCAGCAGATGTTGTAAAGCTCTTCACAGCCAGAAAGGCTATGAACCACGTGATTTGCAGCACAAGTTTTAGGCTTTTATTCCACCCAAGCTGCTGCATGTCTGCTCAAAATGAGGTGTAAAAAGTGCCCCAGTACCTCCCCACTGCTGCTCCATCAGCTCCCAGGGCACAGAAATGGCACTGGCCAGCACTCACCTCTTCAGCAGCCCAGGGCACCCCTCTCTGTAGACTCTGCTCCAAGCAGGACAGTGGATTCAGGGCTGCTGGTCCTTTGGTTTTCCAACAAATGCAAAAAAAGAAGCCTCTTCGAAGGCATCCAGGCAGCTTCAGCTCCAAGAAGGGGCACTCCCAAGGAGGAGCTGTCAGAGAAGTGCGTGGATTTCACTTTTTGTATAATAACTTGAGGGTCAACCATAGCCTTGGGGACATCCCCAGTCTCAAGCCCCCTTCTCCCAGGTTATCTTTACACCTCCCTCTCCTCCCAGGACTCCAGACTCCCCCAGCCACTCACACCGCGAATGACTGACCACAAGTTTCCTACCAGTCTGCTGAGGAAGGAAAACCAGGCCAGAACCCAAACCCTTCTACATGCACACCACTCCCTCCCTCTCCACATCACCCTCCAGAGTGGCTTCTGCCAAAAATGATTTGTTTTGGTACTCCAGTTTTCTTCCCTGCCAGTGCCCCTCAGGAAAAAAGCTGTCCCTCCCAAGTCCTTGCTCGTTTTTAAATGTGTAAAGTTCTTTTGGCAAGACAACCACCTCAGTTTTTCACCTCCAGCTTCTTATTTGCTGGCAGCTCCCTGTCCATTCTTTACAAATACAAGAAGTATTCAGATTGATCATATTTTGATATGGAATTCTCTTTGTTCAGTAATATGCCCAAACGTGGGCATAACATAAATGTAAATGAAAAGAACTGTTTCATGTAATAATTACAGAAAATTCTCTTCCTGTAAAATCCTGTTATTTTCACAAAGAGAGAGATTGTTTGGATCAAGGAAGGGAGGTCAGGTTCAGATCCTGGGGAGAGTGGTGTATAGCGATAATAACACTTAGGATTTTTGCAGCATTCCTTATCCAGCGATCTGAGCCCTGTCTCCAGTACGTTACAACAGCAGGATATGTTATCTTATGCAAACTCCTTCCTAAATTTCACAATAGCTGTAACAAGCAGGAATCATTAAATTAGTGTGCCTGAAAAACAGCCACAGAGCTCCTTCTTTACTTTGCTTTTATCTAAATAAAGTGAAATACGGTCAGAGCTGAGGCATTTGTCCTCTTTGTTGTTTACCAAGTATCTACACTACTCTTAATGGTATATTAATACTAAAAGTAATTTTAAAAATGGGAAAACAGAAACGAGTATCCAAACTCTCCTCCTTTAAGCAAGTTACCCAATTGCAGCCCCTACAAATGCTCAGTTGCCCTTTTACTACATCTGGTTCAAAGGCCACTAAAAATGGGATTCTTTGCACTGACATCAAAGGGCTCTGAATGGGGCTGTCTGAAACACGAGGGGAGACAAGATTAACTTCAGCTTTCTGCCTATAGAACTCCAGCAAAAAGTAACAAATAATAATCAGAAGATAAGGTTTTCTTGAGAACCTACTGATTTCAGCACATTTTTCCAATGTCAGCTACACTATGAAGTTGCTTGCTTTGTGAGAGTGATGCAGAGTGCGCTACTAAACACAGTGCTTGCAGCTCAATATGACCCTTTCTTTCAATAACACTAAAGAACACGGTGACTAAGAAGGAAGCAAGAGGGTGGGAAAAGAGATATGAATGGTTTATAAAGCACTAGATTGGTTGTCTTTATTTAGTACCGTATCTGTATTGATCAGGCTTTCCTCCTGGCTGCTGTGAAGCTGTAAGAACAGGCTTCAGTGCCAAAAAATCCTGCACTGTTGCTGAAACCTTACCCTACCTTTTAACTACAGGCTTTATTACTCGTGTAAATACATCCTAGAACCCGGCTTTTAAAGTGGTTTCTCTCAGTAACCAACTTTATTTAAACACATCTGGAACCTCTTTGTAACTCACAACTGCTTTGTGTAGTCACCTGTATGATGAAGGTTAAATGCTGTAGAATTACTGCTGGGGGCTCTGATTGCCCCACAATCACAGGAGTGGATGTATAAAGCAGGGACTCAAGGAGCAGAGGAGTACTAAACAAACCCAAGATTATGTTCCTAATTGAAATGGCAGCCCAGGGCTTTCGCATACGAAATCTGGAATCCGAGCTTACTTTCCTTAACATCATCTGTTTCAGCTGCTCCACATTCCAGGACTCCTTCAGCCTTGACCTCATCCCTGAGATTATTCTCCCTTCAGTCAATTAGAAGTTCTCAAATATACAATATTTACACCTGGCAACGAGGCAGATCTGCTGATTGTCTTTCTTCAGCTGCCTGGGTGGCCCTAAGAATGAGGAAGTGTCCCAGGACTGGGGAATTCCCATTGTCTGTGGAGAGAAGAGCTGGCGCTCACAGCGCCGCCAGCTCGGGCTGCACAAGGGCAGGAAGGGAGATGTTGGAATTGGGAGGACTGAAGATATCAAGAGAAGGATTAACTCCAAGCATTTTGTCCATGGCTCTCAAGACTTATGCAAAGTACCCATCCACAGTAAAGATCTTGAAACTGGAAAAGAAAAAGGAATCTATGAAGTGAAAACAATTTTAAAGGAAAAGCTGAAAAATACTATGAATTAGGTCTGTTGGCTTCCAATCTCTGCCTGCTACCTCTAAGGCTACTACTCCTTTTTGTTTTTACTAAATGAAAACATAATCATTACATAGATTCACAAAACTATTTTGCATCTTATGTGAATATCACTGACAATGGTATCCAGATATCTTTTATTTCTTATCCCAAATCAAAACAGACCCTGGATTTTAAAAAAAAATTTGTTGCTATTTCCTTAACCACCTTTCTTGTTTTGAGACTGTTGTATTTATGAAACAAAAAGTTCCCAAGTCATTAGGTAATATATGACCCAAACAACTTGATAATCAATGTAAATGAAAATCAGGCCCACAGTATCCAGGAGTATTAATTCCTTTAATTAAGATTTAATTTTAAGATGAGAGTATCTTTCTTCCTGTAGAGTCTGTCTTATCTTCTTCTAAAGCTTACATGAGGTCATTTGGCCAAACCCTCACCCTTAATTTCTGAACCCTGGTAGCTGATTTAAGAATATATTTTATTACTCCTTTTGTTTGCACAGCAGGTGGTGCTGATATGGTCTCCCCTGGCTCTTCAGAAACTAAACAGCACACGGAAGAAAAAGTATAGCAATGTAGAAGACGCCCTCAAAATTTCATTTAGAAAATAAACCAACATTATTTAGGAAAATGTTGTTAAATCAGTTCACACACAACACAACTTTTTTTTGTTATGACATATCTATATGTATGATACAGTTACATATTTCTCATTTCTATACTACATTTGCATCATTATAATAAAAATGAGTAACAGTTGCAATAAGGCAAATGAAATTCATGAATCAGAATTTAGACTTATGTCATTGTTACTTGTAATACCTGCAACACCTAACTGGTTCTTCCTAGTCACTGCAGTGTTCTGTTAAACAGTAACTGCACAATAAATCTTTTTCTTTTCCAGATAAGCTAAAATTCAATCATAAACATTTGTCAGAATCAATCCTGTATCCAACACCACGAGAGTACGATATCTAGAACTTCCTGATCTGAAGCAATTAATTTTTTTCTAGATATATAAGGAATGGAAATACCTTCAAACCAATTCCTTTTTTTTCAGAGATGTTTTGTCACAATATTTTTCAAAACAGAGCACCCATAGAACTGTGAGGCCGAACTGTAACTCTGCTGATGCTTGGGGAGCATGACTGGAACACACACAAACCCCCAACCCATTAAAACAGAGGGTACAAACACTCAGGTCACTGCAGTTCCTCATCCCTAAAGGTAAGCAAGCACTTCCTTCCCAGTTCAAGTATGAACTTCGATATATTGCTGATCAGTAATTTACAGGGGTTCTGTTCCCCCCATATTAGTTACGAGAACATCCTGTCATTTGCACAAATTGTGTGAAACAAAAGCAATTTAAATTTCCACAGAGAGCTGTGGGCTCAACAAAACCTGAGAAATGGAACTTTCTGGCTATTGCCGTGCCTGATGACCATCGTGCTTTTGTGACCAGCTGGAAATAGGGTCAACTACAAAACTCTCAATCTTCAGGCACTGACAAAAGGCAAGGCTTGACAAGCTGACAAAACATGACATCTTAATAAGTTTTTTTTGCAAGTGTTACTGGGTAGTCCACACCAGAAGCTGGAGTTGGAGGCAGGGCTGGAGAAGAATGTGAGGTGGTAGAGAACAGTGTTCCTCACTTGGATAACTCCTGGGTGAGCCTCCAACCAGTCTTCTACTCACAAACCAGATTTTAGTGGATATGTTAAATTGGTATGATACATAAAAGAAATTCTGGGCACAGCTCTTTCTGTTACTACTGAAACACTCTTAAGTGAAACATTACATTTTTATTTAAAATATCCACAATTAAATTTGCAACCTTTCTCCATGTGCTCTCCATAATGTGTGTTTCCTATAACAGGATATACTGCACATACTACTGTAGCAAAAGATACAGCCAATTGCCTGAAACCCTTACCTATTATCACTTAATAGCTGATATTATGATAGAAAATGGGGCCACAGGCAGGAGTGTTCTTCTAGGCTCAGCTATCAGGTATTTCACACAATATGAAATTTAAGTGTCTTAAGTGTTGCACTCTAGGTGGGTTTGCCTGCAAAGAGGTGCTCATAAGTAAGTGGGGAAAAGAGAGTATTAATAAATCAGTGACTTAATTTCACCCAGGGAAATCAGTGGCAAAGTCTTGGGGGGAGGGTAGGGGGGAAGGGGGGAGCCCCGAACCCCCTGAAATCTGTAACCCAGCTTTGAATCAAAAAGCGTTTTTATCACACAAGCGATTCCTCCTGGAATCAGACACGGAGCAACAGGATCAGGTCATTTAAAAGCGATGAACGAAGAGCAGCATGAGCAGCACAGAAGACCGTGCCTCCCCTGGCGTTCCCGGGGGGATGTGCTGCCCTATCCCTGCTTTTACCTGCCGGGGGGAAGCGGGGGCGGTGCGGGGCCGTGCCCGCCCCCGGCCCGCGCCCCGGGGGAGGCCGGCAGCTGTCGGCGGGTGGGAGGCGTCTGCAGCTGGAAAACAGCAGCTCCGGTTGCTGATCAGATTTGGGGGTGGGGTGGGAGGTGTGTGTGGGAAAAGCCAAGCGATGGATCTTCCCTTCTTTTGACAACACTCTCCCCTTCAGGACTAAGTCTGCACTGGAGGAAAATAACTGCGAGGGAGAAGTGCTAATCACACCTCCGTGTGGGAACTAACTCCCGGGAGCAGCGAGTGCCGCCAGCCCCAGGATATTCCCTGCCTGCAACCTGAAGTGATTCCTCCTGGAACGGTTCAGTCGCGCCTGCAGTTCACCTTTGCCTGTCGTTAACCAGCGTGCAATTTGGGTTTAATGGAGCTGGGTTTATTGTTCCTCTTTGGACTTACGATTACGTCGACTGCAGGTAACGTGAATTTCTTTCTTTCTTTGCCCACTTCCACGCATGCACACAAAGAAAGACTGGGTGGGTTTTTTTGTTGCCTTTTTTTTTTCCCCCTCCTTCCAAAAGGCTGTAAGCAACAGCCCCCTCCGGTGCGCGGTAAAGAACCAGACGCCAAAGACATCCTTCGGCCGTCCGTAGGTTTAACCCGAACACATCGGGCGGGCGCTGCAGCCCGGGGCGGACACAAACATAACGGTGCTCCCGGGACTCCGCAGGGAGCGGGGATGGGTCGGGCCCGGCCTGGGGGGGGCTGCGGGCGGGGGTGTGCGGGGTCGGG
>VXAZ01005564.1:141766-210587 GCA_013399875.1 Gymnorhina tibicen | reverse complement strand
CAGGGTCCGCGCTGCCCCGGCCCCGCTCCGCGCTGCCGGCGGCCGGCCCGGGACACCGCGAGCGCGACGAGAGCGGAGCGGCGGCGGCCGCGGGCGGCAGGGCCAGGGCGGACGGCGGAACGCTGCGGCACCGAGCCCGGCGCTGCACTTGCTACACCTACAAGGACAAGGAGTGCGTGTACTACTGCCACCTCGACATCATCTGGATCAACACCCCCGAGTGAGTGCGGGAAATGGCGGGCGGGCAGCGGGCGGGGGAGCCCCGGGGACCCCGCGGGGACAGCGAGGGCAGGGGAGCCGGAGGCGGGGCCGCCCCCGCCGGGGCCAGGGCGGGACNTTTTTTTTTTCCCCCTCCTTCCAAAAGGCTGTAAGCAACAGCCCACTCCGGTGCGCGGTAAAGAACCAGACGCCAAAGACATCCTTCGGCCGTCCGTAGGTTTAACCCGAACACATCGGGCGGGCGCTGCAGCCCGGGGCGGACACAAACATAACGGTGCTCCCGGGACTCCGCAGGGAGCGGGGATGGGTCGGGCCCGGCCTGGGGGGGGCTGCGGGCGGGGGTGTGCGGGGTCGGGGCGCTGGGAGCTGCTGGGAGCTGAGCGCGGCTGTTGCAGGGTCCGCGCTGCCCCGGCCCCGCTCCGCGCTGCCGGCGGCCGGCCCGGGACACCGCGAGCGCGACGAGAGCGGAGCGGCGGCGGCCGCGGGCGGCAGGGCCAGGGCGGACGGCGGAACGCTGCGGCACCGAGCCCGGCGCTGCACTTGCTACACCTACAAGGACAAGGAGTGCGTGTACTACTGCCACCTCGACATCATCTGGATCAACACCCCCGAGTGAGTGCGGGAAATGGCGGGCGGGCAGCGGGCGGGGGAGCCCCGGGGACCCCGCGGGGACAGCGAGGGCAGGGGAGCCGGAGGCGGGGCCGCCCCCGCCGGGGCCAGGGCGGGACGGGGGGAGCCCAGAGCAGCCCCCCCAGCCCCCGGAGCGCCGCTGTCCCGGCATCTGCCCGGCCCGGGGACCGCGGACACCGGGACAGGGACCGCGGTGTGCCGGGCGTGGGTGACAGGACGGAAAAGCGGTGATTTCCCACGAGAAATCTGTTCCCAACAACCCACCCGCTGGGAAAGCAACAACAGTGTGTGTGCGTGCAAATGTACTAGTTTTGATACAAATTAATATGGAAAAATACCGAGACATTAAGATAACGTTTGAAAAATTCAATATGCCAGATTTTAAGTTGCTACAAAAGAAAGTCTTTTTCAACTATGCTCTACGGAAACACGAGCTTTTGTTTCAACTCGTAATAAAAACAAATTTTGAAGCCATTTCCCCTGGATTGGAAGTTCTGAACTCCACATAGGGCGGTGGGGGTGAAGCACACATGCAGAAAAGCTGCTCTGCTGTCTGTACTGACAGTGCTTAATGGGAAGAAAGCACCCAGGAAGAGTGACACTTTGCCTACATCCTAAAGGTTGGAGGCCTCCTTTTCCTATACCACTGTATATATCCTGTCTTGCTGAGTAACCAAAACAGACTTCATTCAGATTTGTAAAGATTCTCACAGGCTAATAGGTTCCTGTAGCAACCACAGAGATCAGTTCAGTAATAAAATGATCCGGAGATCAGATCAACCTGAAAACGAATGACTTCAAGAATTAAAGTTCTTCAGACTCTATGATGTGAACTTCTACACATACCACCAAGTACTCCAGTGACTGCAGTTTGGGAACAGTTGTAATGAATCAGGCCTGCCTTTGAATCGATTGCAAAGCTTTTAATGAGATTAAAATAAAAAAAGGAGTAGAAAAATAGAAAGTAACAGTAAAATAGGTTAAGTCAAATGGGGGTTAGGGCACTTAATTTGTAAATTCATGTGTGTGTCCTGGCTAGAGGCCATGTCCGATGACGTCTTTTGAACTTCTACCAGCCTGTAAGTATCATGTATTCACACAAGTCATTCAATTCTTTGAGTTCCATACCTGCACTAATCTACCCCAGGATTACTTAGGGTTATTTTAGCCAAATATTTATGACTCAGTAAATTTAAGTCAGAGCTCACCAGTGCAAATGGGGGAATGACATTCCTTTTCCCCTACGCACTGAATAAATAGGCTTCTGCTAATTTTAAACACACACTCCTCTTTCTTTTTCTTTTTTTAAGGATATCCTGTTTTAAGCCTACAGGACTTACAATTTTCATTCCAGTGACAAAATTATTTAGTGTGCATTAATTCAGTGATGTGGAGAATTTTCCTACGTGAAAGCTTTGTGCCAATATCACTAAAGAAAGAACAAAAAAATTAGAAAATAGAAGTATATACCGTTTTCACGATACCTGTAGAATTAGCAATGAAGTATGTATAATAACCCAAATATTAAATAGTTGGGGTTCTAAGTCTTTGCTTTCTTAACTGAAGTCAGTTGTACATAAAATAGCAGCAAATCTCTCAGATATGTAAAGTCTACCCCCACTGGGTATAGGTTAACCTGAAATGATTTAATGTGAGGACTAGGAAATTCCCTTTTTATAATTCTTATGCAAACTACACAACGGATACATTCAGTTTCAATATTAAATATTCTCACAGAATGATACATTTTAGCTACTGCTCTCCAAAGACGTGAACTCGTACAACCTAACAGTGCTGTTGGAACTGGGTGAATTGGGATGCTGGGAGCCCTCAGATTGACAAAGAGTGGGTGGATGATGGTGAAATTAGTCTGGAATTAGTCCAGTAGGGACTGAATTTCCTGGACTCTGTCTGAACTGGACAGCTTTGCTGTCCTGCTCCATGGACAGGTGACAGAGGTACAAATCTCTCGCTGAAACAGCACAGTTGTGATTTTCAAAAATCCCAGGATTCTTCCTAGGAATGCTCTGAGGGCAGAGGTAAACATTAAATTGAGTGTACTGGACATTTTGGACCATTTCAGTGCAACAGGAGCAAGATTTAAGATTCCATGTGCCATGAACAGGAATTCTGCCCTGGTGATTGACTTGGAATAACGTCTCAGGAAGTGAAAAGGTTCTTCTGGATGTGAATGAGGGGAACCAGGCCTGCTTCGGCAGTTTAATATCTTGAGCCAGAGTTACACTACTTCTTTGAAATGGAAGTAACCACTGGATGTGTACAGACTGGTTTTTGTAAATGGGGCTTTTACGTTGCTCTTGTACACATGTTGTGGAAAGTTTTTATATTTACTAAAAATTTGGCTCCAACGCAACTTGGAGAGTCATACACACAGTGAGAGGCCAGAAAGTTGGTGTTAAAGTTTGGAGAAGTTTTCCTGACATCTGTTGGTTCTGGTATTTTTCTTGCTTATTTACTTTTTTTCCCCCCTACATCAAACCCTACAATTGCTTCTTATTTTTTTATTTCTTTCTTTCCCCCCGATTTATTTATTTCACTTTATAATTTCTTGTTCCCCACAAAAATTCTTCAGTACTTTCTGTTTTCAGGCTACTCTTGCCTCTATATATAAAGACAAACTTTAATTCCTCCTCTGGTTTCTTCTGCTTTTCCCAACAGGAGCTGTTAAGCCTTGTTGTAATATATTCAGAGCAAATCATGGTCATGGCCTCTCCTCCTTTTCTGGAAAAGCAGTTAAAGTTTTTATTGAAGCTGCTGGAGTCAGAGTGACAATAGAAGGTCTATTTCTATCCCTGCTGAGAAAGCACTTAGATCAGCAGGGCGACAGTTGTAGAAAAGCACAAAATTGCAGAATGTGAAGCCTCTGACTCCCTGCAGCTTTTGCCAGTTAAGTGAGAAATTATCTCTGCACAAATGTTTTGAGTATTGCTTTATACTTGACTATGAACCACTGCTGTTAGTCCAGACCACGAAGAGCATCAGTGTTGTTTTGATATAGTGAGTCTTTCGTTCTGGGAACAGTGGGAAAGTGGAAAAGAAGATGGCCTAAAGAAAGGCAGGTAAGTCAGAACAGAATAATCATGTGGTGTAGACAAACGTTGCATAACAAAGGTAATTAAAAGCCGGTAAACTGTTCTCACTGATAAGGTTGATTAGCCAGGAATTAGTTTGCAATGTATTTTTTTTTGTCAAGTGATTAATTATGTTTATCTTGATCTATAGCTACAGACACATTTTAAAGAATGAATTGTCTTTTAAACAGTACCCACTGATGTAATGCAGACACAGCTTCGTGCTTAATTTTGTAAGTTAAAGAGGAAAATAGAGGCAAGCGAAAAAACATGAGCAAGACTACTTTTAGATCTGCACTTCTTCAGAGGGGTCCTGTATTTCAATATGAGCTGAGGTTGTGCATCCAACGGCAGTAATAACAGTTAATTAATAACAGCTCAATTAATAACATTAATGTTGCTGTGTGAAGCTTTATCAATGCTCAGAAGGATGAGTGATAGACTAAAAGGTGACAACTCCTAAGACAGTATTACTATCATGAGGGCAAAATACCAGATACTCAAATGGTCTTCAATTCTAAAATAAAAGTGTAATGAGAATTTATGGCAATAATCCAGACATTTCCAAAGGAGAATTCATCACTCAAGCTAAGCACCAAAAATAAGAACATTTCTTTTGAAGGGTCTAAATCAAAGCAAAAGTGTTTCCCCCCACCCCATAAATGACATGTCCGGTATTTGCTATTATGTTCAAAAGAGGAGTAACTGAATGAAACACTGTGACCACATTGTAAAGACCAGCTTACATGATGATCTAAGAGTTCTGTCTCCCAATTACATGAATTTCTGAATCAGGAAAATTGGATAGACAAAGTGAAAGGCAGATTTTGATCTAACACTGTGTTGCTGCTTTGATCCTCTGTACTTAGCAGAGGACTCAGGACCAGAGGACTGGTGAGTGCTCCATGGTGTGTGAGCACATAAGGACATTGGAAGGATCTGATGTTTTGTCACCTAATAAAGAAATTTGTTTCTGTGACTCATGCAAGTCAGATAATCCTTAACAACAAGTTAGCTCCAGATAGTTCCCAACAGAAATGTGTTTTCCTGACCTCAAGTGCCCACTGGCTGAGGTGAGAAAGGCTTTTCAAACACTCAATTCTTGTGGTTGTTGCTGCAGGCGATGATGAATGGGTTTGTCAGGAGCTAAACAGAGTGAGCCGATCCCACCTGCACCCAGCTCTCCAGGAGTTACAAGTTAATGATCTTTGCTCACTACTGACTTAGGTTACTGTCAGAAAGTCATCTTAGAATGGAAACAATTTGTACCCTATCATTGCTTCACTCACAGTTTTACTCACACACACAGATGATGTCTTGGGATGGTGTTACAAAAGATAAAACTTAATGCAACCCAGTGGTTATTTTGCTCTAACTGCACATTCTGCTGTCCAACTTTTCCCTCATAATATCTTTCTGTTACCTGCATCTCTTTGGTGATTGAATTTTGTTGAACAGAAGCCCAGATAACAAAATTTAAGATGCTTTTAATCCTTATGGACATTAAGTGATGGTCTAAATTATTATAATTACCCCAGTTCTGCATAATTATATTAATCATTAAGTAAGTATAGATGACATCCTGTATTTAACTGGAAATAAAAGTACACAGTTAAAGATCTCTTGTTCAGCAAAACAATTAAGCAGGTGATTATTAACTCTAGATCAGATTGAAAATCCCTGCTGGCCAAAGGCATGATGATAAAACAGTGGCTGCCAGCCAGAAAGCTCAAATAAGGAAGCTGATCTGTCAGCTGAATAGTGCACATGGTTAACCATCAGAACCAAGCGCCAAAACTGAAGTGATGAATCTTTGTTGAGGCGATTTTATTTTTCTGAATGAAGCTTGCCCTGATTTTGCAATCTTTGCTATCCACATGTTCACATGGAATCTGTTTGTCTTGCAAAATCTTCATGTCAAATGAAGAATATTTCAAATAGATTTACTAAACATAGTAACAGGCTCCTGCTGTAATTGTTAAGTTTTATCGTGGACAAACTGATTTGATTTTAGGCCTCTCTATTCAAAGAGATATTCTTGCGTATTTAAATTGTGTACTGACTTCACACTTTAAGTATCTCACTGTCTGAAGTGTGCATAGCTTGCATGCCCTCCTCAGTCTAGAAGCAGAATATCTCCTCTGAGCTTACTGACAGTACTTCCAGGACTGATGGTTTACAGCAGTCTCTCAGAAAGACTGGAAATAATTTGGCTCTGCAGTTACAATCCCACATCCCTGCAGGAGCTGGCCCCAAGAAGATGAGGTCAGGGATGAGACACGCTGATAGCCAGGCTTTGAAATTTCACTACTGCTGCTCCTGCTGGCCTAATTCTAAGAATAAACACTGTCGAGGGCTGTCAAACCACAGTCACTTTCACCAGTCTTATATTTTAACACCATGCGTTTATTTTCCCCCAGGTTTTTGTTTTATTTGTTTTTAAACCAGCAGTGGATTTTGAACTATACAGGCTATAGAGAGAGGTAGGAACATGCATTAGTGTGTGTTCCTTGTGTGCACTGCTGTGGTGGCTTCTGAAGCAGCAATTAGTACTCTGAATTTTAGTTTGAAAAAATCTTCATTTGATTCCTTTCATCCATATTTCCCAGCTGCTCTGCCTTTTGGGATTTACCTCAGTGGTTTTGCACCACTGGTAAGTGGTAAGAACCATTTACTGATAATACTGACTGCCAGTCAGAGGGAGAAAAGGAATAATGGGAGTTTGGGCCTGACAGAAGATGCTGCTCCAAATTTTACTTTTTTCTTTAAACTAATGATCATGTATCTTGCCACAGGACTGGGAGCAGATTGGGATTGATGCAAGGCACTGAAGGAGATGCCGAGAGTGGTTTTGAGAGAGGCATTTCTGTGAAACACTGGCTCAGTTTATTAGGTCAGGTGAGCTCTACCCAGCCTCTCTGGGGATTTGGGGTGTTAATGGACACCCCTTCCAGGCTTGCTTCATGTTGTTTACCTCAAGAAATATACCCCAGCTTTTCACTCAACAACTCAGATATTGTTCTGATCATATTTGAGAAACAAAACCTGTAACATCCCTTAGACAGCTACAGGAGGAGGGTGGAGAGTGATAAAAAGCCCCCACATTCTTACAGTGCCTGACTTGGGTACCAAGAAGCCCCAGGGGGAGGAAAATCAAAGAACTCACGTGGTCAGTGAACCTGAATGATGAAGCAGATGTGTGCAATCCTTGGCTTATTACCTAAGTTAGCTGTAACTAATGAACTAAAACTAATTGGCATCCTCACGAATTAGCAAGTATTATTAAAGGATAAGATAGCAAGGTTGTGGATCTTTTTGGATAACAGGAGCCTGATAGGTATCTTGGAACACTACTACTAAATTGAGGATGTGGAAAAGAAAGGTGTGGCTATAAAGGATAAAAGTTTGTTTCATCTGAAAATAACTTCTAACTGCAAAAAGCTACTCAGAAAAAGTGCAGCTTCTGAGAATGTGGTCAGGATGACCAAAGCAACAAGCCAGGAATTCTTCAGAGGTGTTTTACTCCTTAAATAATGATAAGGATGGGTTAATACAGGAGGTATCTCTATTGTGAACTCCTAAAAAACCACACCTGTTGCAGGAAGAGCTGGAGCCAATTTCCAGAGCAGCCAATGATCTCTTCATCTATAAAGCTACACAGTGCTACTGCAGTGCCTTTATATGAAATTATACACAGAAATATCTGTTATTTCCCCCAAGCGTCTTTTGTTTTTTGGACATTTTGTCTCACTTAGAGGATGGTAAATTCTGCTTCCTGTGTTCTTTGCTCTCAGTGGTCCTTACAGGGATCTCATACATTTTGGAATTGTCTGAAAACACTGGAGACCGCCAGGAGCCTTGCTGGCCTGGATCTGTGCCAGAAAATAAATTGCTGAATACTGAAATCCCAGCATCTAAGATGATTGCTGCAACCCCCTCATGCCTTTCTTTTGGCTGAAACTCTCCAGTGCCCTGGAGGTATCTACTGTGTTTAAGTGGCTGGGAAAGTAGAAAATAATAGCAGCTCATAGGTCAATTATAACATAGCATGAGAACATGTTATAAAATTTAAAATAAACCAATTGGATTTGTCTGCCTGAATTCTGAGCATTCACTGTGAGTGGGGGACAGCAGGACACAGGCAAATCATCCTTTCCAATTCAACCTGAAGGCATTAATCCTTCAACAGGTAGTTTTTCTTCTGTGGAAAACTATCACTGGTTCAGAATGGCTGTTCAGTGGAACAATCACTTGGTACCAATTACTTGGTACTTGTCTTTTTTCAACAAACAAATGCTTCTTTCTGTTAATTTAATGGCAAAACCTTGCTCCAAGAGCTATCTGGCTTTTAGGGGGAGAGCTTTTATGGTTGTGTTTTGTGGACACAAAGAACAGAAATAATCTAGGTTATTTCAGCATGTGATATCCAATCTGGCAAGAACACACTGTGCTTTGATTAGTTTTGTGCTGCTCCATAACACATGGGATTATCCTCAGTTAATTATCTGTTGCACTGACTAATCATAATTACAACACATGGAATAACTGCAAGTACTAGAGAGTTGTGCTAGTTTGTTTTTTTTGTGCATACAGAGTAAAGAACAAATAGCTTATACTGAAGAATAAACTATTTCCTTGAACTCAGACCTTCTCTGTGTTAGAAGGTGCTTAAAAACTGACCGTGCAGACTTTTATGCACTCACTGGCTGGCTGGAGTAATCATAGTGAACCCCCCAAAAGAAAGTAATTCCTGAGAAATCACAGATTCGGATGTTGCCAATCAGATACCAGTTCAAAGTAGTACCTTGGAAAGGCTGATTCAGAAATGCCTAGGTTTGCTTATTAGAGAAGAAAGGCATAAAGGACTCACCACACACCTTAGCTTTAAATATATCTGAAACCCATATTAGTTTACTTCAGGAGAATTTTATTCTCCTAAAGGAAGAAATGTTGCATACTGAGTTAAAGGTCAGGAATTCAAATTTTCTTGTGACATGTAAACCTTAAAAAAATTAATTAATTCAAAACCCGTGGATGCTGCAGAAAAATTTCCAAAATGTTAGTAAATGGCTCTTAGCCAGTACTTTGGCCTGGGACTGGGTCATAACCACAAGAAACACAGTGTAAGGAACTGGTAGTTCAGAATCCCCACAATTCTGTCTCTGCCCTACTC
The DNA here is from genome assembly GCA_013399875.1 of Gymnorhina tibicen. Lineage (NCBI taxonomy): Eukaryota > Metazoa > Chordata > Aves > Passeriformes > Artamidae > Gymnorhina > Gymnorhina tibicen. The sequence continues at coordinate 201,473 of VXAZ01005564.1, read as the reverse complement.
CAGCTGATCCTCATCGTCACTGAGGGGACACAGAGTGCTCTGTGTAGATTCAATTCATTAAGCTCTTTGTGATTATTGTCGGAAAGACACTGGGTTGCTATTGAAGTGTATCTGGTTTGGGTTTGAATTTTTGGATTGGATTGGGAGTATTGTACTTCTATCTCTGATTGGAAAATACACACATTACACAAAAACTTCACTTGGACATTCTGGTTAAAATTCTTTGAAACTTGAAACACTTGAAAATGTCGTTGCATTGGCACATATTTCTGGTCCACTGAGAACGAAGTAGCTTTGAATACTTTTCCAACCTATGAAGCATGAAGTACTTCATTAGAAAGATTAGAAGGAGTATCTAAAATATCAATTTCCTCCTTTGCTTAAGGCTGTGATTCATGGCTCTTATCACTTGTAATTATAATTATATTCTCCACTCCTCCCCGTTTGCTGGAATTTACTGTCTCTTAGGAAAGGCAGCAGATTGGCAATGGGCCCCTTCCTCAATCACTGTGGTTCACATAGTGATGGATTAAGGTAAAATTGAAAGTTGATGACAATTCTGGTTGGTCCATTAATTTGCAAATTGCAGCAATTAAGAATAAAACTCATGCCCTTCTTTCTCTCTGACTGTTCAGGCAGAGCCTCTGACACAGGGCAAACTGCAACTCAGTCCCACAGAGCTTTTGAGGTTTAGAGAATTAGGGTAAAAAAGCCCAGTATCATATTCTGAAAGAGTGCACTTTTGAACAAGAAATCACTTTAAATAATGAGAATAACTTATTACAGTATTTTATGTCTCGTTAGCATAGTGTAGGACATCTACAAAAGCTGCAAGAAGCTTCTTTATACCCTGACAAACTATCTGTCATTAAACAGGGCTCTCACATTTGTCTAAAGCACACAAAATTCATCTTTCCATTTCAGTCTCAGTTTGAGCAGGAAGTTGAATAAGAGAATTTTACCAGACAGTTTTCATAGAGGGTTTGCCACTGTTAAAAATACGGGAATTTCCCCCTGCTCCTGCCTCTAAATACCAGTTCTTACTTCATAAAAAAATCATGAATGTGTAAAAAATATGACCATGGAGCAATTATTTATGTCAGAAGTTCCCTACATTAGCCATTTCACATTCATTATTGTAAAGCAGATGTCAGTATAGAATTATTAATACTCTTAAATTATAAAATGGGACTTGCTCCTAATCCTAAAGACAACAAAAAGCTTTTTAAATGGTGGTTTGAGAAGGGAGGCCAAAATCAAGTCCTAAAGCCTTTTAAGACAAATATGGATATTCTTGGTCTTTCCCAGTGTCCCGGCATAGGAGTAAAGTGATGAAAATAAGGAACAGTTTCTACATAGAGGCAGACCAGGATCTGCTGGAGAAAAAACATCCCCTGGGCTCTGAACACAGAAATATTGCTTGTGACATTCTCAGGATGATTTTATGATCAATCTAACTCTGACAGGTTCAGGCTGTGGAAGACAAGGTGCACTGTTACAAATGTACTATGAGTGCAGAGGCTTTCAATTAATGATTTGCATCAACTGTACTGATGCTGCATCAAAAATACTGCAGAGATTAGGAAAATAATGTTTCTGAACCTTTCAGCCCACCATGTGTGTGGGAAAATGGAAAATTCGCAGCTTTCCCATTAGCAGCCTAATGATGTTTTTATGAAAGCAAATGAAAGCAGCAGAGCTATGTGAAGGTAGTGGTTCCAGACTCATTATTCAGGCTTTTTTCTGTAACCTTTCTGTAACCTTTCTAGATTGAATCTGACTTCCTCTTCCCTGCCTCTTTTTTTTTTTTTTTTGTTTCACTCCTCCCCTCCTCTTTCTCATTTTTGAACATGAAATTCTCTTTAGATTTGTAGTGTTTGTGGATTTGTAGCTTGCTTAGCCCATCTCTCAAGTCCTCAGGAACTTTTATTCCAGAAGTTTCATGGGGAGTACAGCTGCTGTTAATTGAGATTCTTTAACAACTTGGAGGAGAGTAATTTATGACATCAATCCAAACTATCCAACTCTTTTTGGGGATGTTAGTAGGCAGTGTTGAACCATGTCCTTTCCTGATAATAATATTGACTATAAGCCATTAAAAAGAAATCATGCAGGGAAATAAAGAGAGGTACCTCCTACTATTTCTTGGTGTGCTGCAGTACAGAATAGGATCTCTCACAGAAAGGCAGAACCATACAAGGAGGATTATCTGGTAGTTTCTCACATTTGTAACTCCAGGGGACATGTTCCAAACGTGATGCAGTAAATGAATCATGCTGACAGTTTTCTCCATTTCTTGATGATAAAATCAATGGCAAATCAGGCTCAGAATCATGAACTACATGACAACTACAACTACATGAACTACAGTGTTATTGATCTGTGAAATCAACACAGCTCCTCTGTCACTTCAGACCAGCCATGGCACTGAATGTAACAAATTTTGTGCATTGGGTGGGGAAACCAACATGACACAGGAATAAGGAGTAAAATAAACAATAACCTGGGGATGTGTTTGCATCATCTCTTAGGTATTCCAAATTTTTTTTTGATAGTGTAGTTACCAATTAATCCTGCCAGTAGAGCTGACTGTCTGCTAATTCATAACTTGGTGAAAGCCTGACTTGATGGAGTAGAAGTTATGATCTGGTACAGGGAGAACTTAGATGAGCATAGGGTATGATTTTTCTGCCACTATTTATTGCTTTCCATCAACAAATCTCTTCACTAAAATAGAAAAGAGATGGAACATAATTTTAATTGCTTCCTAAAATACACAATACGTGTGATTCTCACAACAGGAGGACTGTGCCATATGGACTGTCTAACTACAGAGGCAGCTTTAGAGGCAAAAGGTCTACAGGCCAGACTCAAAGTACCTCCCAGTCCTCATTCCGATGTTCCTGTTCGGATGCTCATGACAAGCAGTGTTTGCAGTTTTGCAGAAGAATGCAGGACAGAAGAAGGTGAGTGTCTTTCCCTAACACTGTAACCTGGCCACATGATTGGGTCATTCGTGGAGATAAATGAATCAAGTTGCATTTATCAAGTGGAACTGATTAAAAATACTGATTTTAAATAAAATTCCCCTCTGCAGCTGTGGTGGGTTAACCCTGGCCAGCAGCCAAACACTTACACTGATCCTTGTTCACTTCCCCTTCAGTGGGATGGGGGAGTGAACAGGAAGAAAAAAGCAAGAAAACTCCTGTGTCACATCAGAGTTTAATAAGCGAAGGAAAGAGGCCAGAGCCAGCCAGTACTGCTTGGAATTTTGTTTTTGCTGTTTCTTTTTATGATGTGGTGCTTTTGAAACAGCAGATCTGCCCAGTTAGGGGCACGCTGAACATTGCACTGTTCTAGAATGTTTTGCGTAGTCTAACAAAGAGCATGAAATTACAATTTCATGAATGAGGACATTGATGAGAACACAGTGATAAGCTTAGTAAATCTCTTTTCTACAGAAATCATGGATCAATGAAAAAGACAGAGGAGAAAGACCAATGCAGGGAAGAGGAACACAATTTCATTCAGTAGCACAGAGTCTGGAGGATTCTGAACAATCAGGTATGTTACAGATGCTTAATGTTGGAAAGAAATACTAACTTTCCATAAATGTCCTCTGTACTTGCAGAACCTTTAATTCTTTCAACTGAATATTATCACTCCTTCCTAAATAAGTACAGAATGTGGCCCACGAGTTATTTGGGGTTTTTTTCCTAATTCAATTTTTAAAATAAACTTTACTGTACACAGAACTGCTACAGCGTTCCTTGTGTTGATGTAACTCCTTCAAAAGTTGGGTAATTTGGCTAAAAGCCAATACATATTTTGGCTTTTTTTTTAGGGCAAGGGCTGTTCCTGTCTATCATGTTTTTGCTCGTTTAGCACTGCAACAAATTAAGCTACACGTCCCAGTGCGGTGCTCCAGTAAAAGCTGAAGTATTAAGGTAAAGAAACAGGAAAACTTTGTGGAAGAAGTATCTGGAGAGAAAAGTAAATCTGCTTTTGCAGTCAGGTATGAAGAGGTTACTGTAACCTAATAGCCAGTTTCAAATATTGCCACTCCTAAAAGACTCACACCATTACCCCAAATTTTTTGCTGTGAAGGGAAGCACTTGCATTAGAAGTCCCCAAGCTGAATTTATTGCTGTGATTATCTGAGCAGAGCTAATTGGACAGCTGTGTAGAGTTCACTCTGTGTACACATAAACAAGGAGGGGAACCACAGTTCTATCAGGTAACAGGGACTTAGAGCTGAATATTCAACAGTTTGGCTGTATCTGTTTGTTTGTTTTCTTTCAAGCTTTAACATTTATTTGCTGGAGCTCAGAAACAAGAACTTAAACTACAACTCTCCCTTGAGATGGACAAACTTGATGCTTCAGTGTGATGCCAGTGGAGAATTCAGCAGTAGGCAACACTTCCATTTCAGCAGTGCCACTCTGAGGGCATGGGAACCTGTATGAAGAAGTTTTTCTCCCCTCGAGAGAGCCTCAGAAAAGGATAATCTTTATCATGTAACCTGGCAGGGAATGTATCACTATTGAGGAAAACTTCAAAGGCACGCCCAAACTTCAGCAATGCAAAGCTTCAGGAAACGTTTTTCTCTGTGATTTAAACAAGTACAATAGAAACTGTTCCACTTACTGCTTGCCCTGTGTCTGAAGAATCCATCCACAGCTCTGTGCAGGCAGCTGCAAGTGGAGGATGTGGAGAGTTAGAGGGAGATTGCCTCTACATGAGTTCTCATTAAGAATAAACAGATACAAAATATTTCTCTTGTTAATGTATGCAAGCCTGAATCATCATATTGTAACTGCGTGGCAGATGTTTAAATGACAGTATCTATGCAGAATAAATATGAATGGCTAATATAAATATTATTATAAACTATAGCAAGTTAAGAGTATACATTGAGTATTCAATAGATTACCTAATTTAGGCACAAATTATTCCTGCACTTGGAAGTTCCATTCAAAAACACTTACAGTGATTATTTGGGGATGCACTGTAGTTGGTGAACAGAACTTCAGTGATTCATCCCAAAGAATTCTCCTACACATGCAAGGGTAGGAAGTGGAACTTCATGCCATCAGAGTAATTTCTGTGCTGGCCATTTGCTGTCCCAGGCCCCTACACGTCATACCCACAGCACATCCCCTGGGCTTTGCCAGTGCTGCAAATCCCACCTTTATCTCTGCATTGAAACACCATCACCAAATAACCTGGAAACTTGGCAATAAGGATTAAATCCAACCCTGGACATTTTTCAGTGTAAATGATTTCTTCAGAAATTATGGACTTCTTTTTGCTACAAGGATGCAAGAGTAAGCAGGGGAAAAAGAGTAACTTTTGCAAATCCTTTTCTATCTTATTTAAAAAGAGAGGAAATCCCTTACTACTGACATTACAAATTTTTGGGGGGTTGACTGACCTTCATGCAGACTTTCCCCAGGGCACATAGGTTACACTCTAACCCCATGTTGTTAAATTATATTTTATAAGAAGAAAGATGGAGACCAAAAGAAAAGTGAAAAGAAATCAACAATAAAAATGTTTATATAGGGCTTAAACCAGTGGTAATAGTTTTTGTTTGAAACAAGAAAGGGAGGTCTTTGCTAAAACATATGATATATTTTATATATATGTGGATATATTTCATAAATAAATTATTACAGTTATAAAATTAAATATATCTTTCAGTTATTGCATTTGTATCAGTTTCTTACTTGCTGTATAACTGATTTTGTACATTTATAGAAAATGGATTATTTATTGTATAAAACCAGTTTACATACTATATCCCCCTATTCTTTCTTAAAAGACATTGCATCATTTTGGGGTTTTTAAAAAAGAATCAAGCTTTGTTATGAAGAATGCTTAATGTTCCTTTATGACCAAAACCTGGAAGTTTCCCCCCCCAAATGCCTACACCCAGGTCACACAACTTGCTGCCTTCAAGAGGTTGATAATTCTCCTGACAGTCTGGGAATTGAGTAGGAAAACAGGATAACCAATTCTGTGATAATAATTATGCATAAAAAGTGACATCACAGTTTTGTGTCCCTTTTGCTATAAATGTAACCCTCATCTGTCCCCTAATCCTGGGACAAACAAGGCAATAGTTATTTGTCCTGAGAGTTCCTTTTGTGGACAATGTCCACTGATTTCAGCTCCAATCCCAAACACATCCCTGTCCTGAACAAGCTTCCAGAGCCTCCTCAGTGGGTACAACCCAGCTTTTACACGAACTGCTCAGTCTGTGTTTGGAATTCCACTGTGTTCCCCCATGTGAATGCAATTTAAATGTTGCATTTGAAGATGGATTCACACCTTCCCCAGACCCACATGCTTTCATTTTATTTTAAATATTCACCCCCCCCAAAAAAAAAAAAAACCCAAACCAAAATCAAACTAGGTTCTTTGACATGGAGGCAGATTTAGCCCTTGAGTGGTGGGCTACAGATGTTATTGCTGTGTTTTCTCCTTAGGAAAGAAAAATCCCAATTTTTTCTACATGAATTCCACTTTCAAGTGGTTTGGTTTTGGGAGTCTGGTGCCAGTGTACCAGTTAATGTAAAAATCAGTCCATTGTGAATACAGCAAAAGAACGAAAATGAGAAATCATGTTGTATCAAGCTCAGAAGAAGGAAAAGTTAACTGTAGATATTTCCAAGCAAACCTATAAACCACAGCATTTACCTGAAAGTTCTGTGTGCTGGATTCTGGCTTTGAACTATCATTATTCCATCTGGGAACAGTTAACAACCATGAGACGGTTTTTACCTAATTTCATGTTTATATAAAATGTCACCAGTAATATTCCTCAGTGACTCTGCTTACCTAATTTTTAATTTGTACTAGAAGGTGTTGAGCTAATTTGAAGTACAACTCTTTAAAAATTATACACAAAATTAACTTCCTATACAACTAATATATGTTTTTAATTAAGAAACAGCACTTAAAATCTGCTAAATCATAAAAGGATTATTTGTAAAAGTTAGAATTAAGTGCTCTTTCACCTTTCAACATGTAACATTACATAGTTAGGTGTCCTCAGAATCACTCTTGTTCTGGGATATTATTTTGAGGACATTTGTACTTTTACTTTTCTAACAACAAATTAGTTCCAGTTCTTACTCTATTTGATGTAAAACCATATATGTACAAATCTGCTCTAATTCTGTCAGAGTTCCATAGCACTCGTTCTAATTCCCAGTACTGAAAGTTCAGTTTTGTGTTGTCAATAGCAATAAAAATAATAAATGATCAAAAGCAAAGAAAACAATGTAGGAAGGAGCCTTGGAAGAATTTATGGTTTTAGCCTCAATAGAGAGGGAAGAGAAGAGATGTGAGTGCAGTTGTCACATGCAAAAGGCTGTGAAGGAGAGGAGAGCTCAGTTTTGTTCCCTGTGTTCCCAGGAAGAATTACAAGGAGCTCGGGGCTCACAGCGAAGCCCTTCAGCTAAACTCATCAGCAGGAGAGGGGAAGTGCTATGGAACATCTCCATGACCACTGCACCTTCCCTCCTTGGCTGTGCCTTGTGAAAGCCACAGAGAGTCAGGATGTGAGAGCCTGAGAGGGCACCAAAGCTGGGAGTGGAAGGGGCCATGTCCTCCTCCAGAGCTGGGTGACTGTTCCCATTCCCAGAGCAGAGCTCATCCCATTCCTGTGCTTTAGAATAAATGGCTCCTCGTTGCTGTGCCTGCTTCTGGGGACACCATTCTGTGGATTCTGATTCTCTCTACATCCAAAATTTTTGTAAAGTCTGGGAGCCTCATTCATCTGTAGATCCTTCCCCTTTATGTCATCCCTACATTGATCCCCCACTGGCACCATCCAACATCGTTCGCACGCACTCAGATGCTGTTTTTAGGAGCTGGCTGTCAGAGCAGCCAGACAGAAATAACTCTGCTGTGACAGATTGCTGAGGACAATCATGACAATTTGATTTAAGACTGCAAAACCATTTGTCTTGACAAAAGTAAAATACAGGGTGACTTAAGGCTGAGTAAACTAACTAAAAGTTATCATTAGAAAAGGAACAAATTCTATCCATATGAACATTAAATCTTTCAATCCACAGCTTGAAATCTATTGGAAGAGTAATCAAAGAAAATTGCAAACAGATGACTCTGGAAACAATGTTTGTTTTCACTACTAGCGTTTTACAATGCATAATATATAACCTGATCTGGAGAGCTTTATGCTACAAAGAAATGCCAGGATTGAGAGATTTAAAATGCTAAGCAAGTTAAACAAAGCATATTGCACTCTCTGTTTACCTTGCAGTAGTATCTTCCAAACTTTGCTTAAAAGTACATTTTAAAGAGTAATTTGACTTCCAAGGTTTTCAGCGGTGCTTTAGAGGACAGATGTGCCTTGATGTGCTCTTCAAAGCTATCTCTGCAGATGAGGGATCCATACAGATTTTTGGTAGCACAGCTGAGCTTCAAGAGAGGTTTGGGGTGAGGTTCAAGTCTTGGCTCCTGTTTTGCCATGGGAAACACCTCTCTGAAGCCTTGGGCTCTTACTGGGTTTTAGCCTAGAGCGGTACCAATGTCCATATCAAACACCCCTCCCCTTATCTACATCTTCTGGATTAGTTCCCTCATTTTATTTCAGTAGGACCTTTATCCATTTTATAACAGAGCAGCTGCTGGTCATTTCCTGAACGCACCACTTTCAGAAATTAGGTAGATGTATAGGTCTAAAAACTCCTTGTGCACCTCTGTGTTACTTTAGGGATCTAAATATCTTTACCATGTGCTATCATCGGTCATTGGTAAGTGGATACTTTGGCTCACACTTCCTGCAGATGTCTCGAGCAACATAAATGGAACTGACTGAAGTTCGGGCCCTTTAACAATAAAGATTAGAAGTCTTTGACATTCGGACTCTATTTTTCCCATAAATATTTTTTAAAAAATCCTATATGGACAAGGTAATGTAGGCACTAAAGGGCCAGCATGTTAAACAATGAAATAATCTTTGAGAAGGTGAGAGTTTCCCTTTTGGCCGTTATAATGGATATTCCATTAGACTACAAGTCACATTTCTTAACTAATCATTTCTGCTAAAGCTGTTTCTCAGAGTGTGAACCAGCTCTCCCTTAGGTTACAGAGTATTTGTGTGTTCTATTAACGGTACTTTTGCCACAACTTTCCAGGAAATCTTTGCTCTACTGCAACAAATTAAATAATTGTATTTTTTTTAATCATTCATTTTGATTTAGCTGTCTTGTTTTTACAATTACTCCTCTCACCCCTACCACAAAGAACTGACTGAATTTGGAAATGTTTTAATATTTCACTGCTTCCCTTTTGTGTTCCAGGCCTGGCAATCTGTATTGCTCTAGAGAGAGCTGCCTTCACTTACCAGTGCAGGCTCTCAGCTATGCAAATACTTCCAATGCAGATGTGAAGAGGGTGGGAGCCTTTTGTCATTAAAAAATAAATGTGCAAACTATTGTAGCAATAGAAAATATAAATTGAATGGCTAGTGCATGAGGTGAGCTAGAAAACCACAGGAAAGCAGATGTAAAAATCAAAGCCCAGAGGCTCCATTAGAAGGTTCCTGGAACTATGCATATATTTATTCAATTCTGATATCATTAAGCTGCAATTCCCAAAGAGATGTTTTTTAAAATCTGTAGTTTGTTTCCCCATATCTATCACAGAAGAGGAATCCATTAATTTCACAGTGAAGCCAGTTTGCAGCTCCTTCTGGTGTCAATTTGGGTAGTCATGGGTCAGCTAAAGGTCACGTTTTCAGTGGTTTTAAGACACTACAACTGAAAACCAGATTGATATTAAGCATTTGAATTCTCAAATGTAAAAATTTTTTTATACAAATCTGCTCGTGAATTAATACATTCAAAACACCTGTACCAGGTCCCGAGGGTTGTCTTTGATTAACATTCTTCCTTTAAGCAAAGTTCCAAAGAGATTGGATACTCTGTATTTGGAGGAGCACAGAAGAGAAAATGAAAACTGGATCAGAGGAAATCCTGCATCAGAGTTCAATAACCCCCGAATCATAGTTCTGATTCTGCTATCTCATTATGGCATCTCGGGCAAATTACTGAGGCTCTTACTGCAAACACTGACACAAGGGCAAGACCCAAGGCAATGTCCATGCTAAGATCCCTACAGAGCCAGTCCTAAGCCATGCTTCTCTCTAAGTAACATTTTTACTGATAAGTGCTTTTGGTCATCTTCAAGAATATGTGAAGGATCAATGTCTTTCGGTGGAACTGGCACTGCACCTCTGATTATTTTCAAAGAATTGGTCAGCTACTGCCTACCAGAAACAAATAAAGTCCATAAAATACTACCATAATGCCCATAGAGGAGCATGCACACAGCAAACTGGTGGTGATTCAGAGCAGAACTAAGGCATAGCTAAGGTCGGATTTGGTCATGGCTGCCTGTGCATTGAGGCACATGCTGGTTGTCCTGAAACAACCCAGCATTCCTTTGGCTGGTTGGTTCCAGTCCCCTGTGTGCCTTCAAGCAGAAGGATCAGAAACATTTTGAAAAGAACACTGACATGTTATTACCAATCCAAACTGAGGAACTGTAGCATTAGGGAAAAACCTGAAGAAAACTAAGAAAGGGGCATGAAAAACTCACTGGCAATGCACATTCTCAGCAAGAACCCCAAAAACCAGACTAACATACACTGTGCTGAGGTGCTCAGAAATGTCTCAATATTGCTACTGCTACTAGTAATATTCAAATGCACGTCCCAGTTGCTTGTGTGCATTTTCTGAGGTACCCCTTGGTGTAGGATCCTGCACATCTCCTTAGGGGCAGCCCAGGACGTGGCACCAGCCAGGCTGTCCCACCCTGTGCTTACAACGGAAGGGGACAGTGTGAGCACCGGGCCCTGTCTCAGGTCACGAACTTCCAGAACTGTGCTACCCAAGCCAAGGATTCCTGACAAGGGCGTTTTACTGCAGCAGTATTCTCCCAAATATCACAGAGCAAATGTGTTCTCCCAAATATCACAGAGCAAACGGAGTACACATGTTTTAACAGTCACACGCACTGCCTTCATAACAATTCTCAAAGCCTTTATTTCCACATATGCAGCGCTATGATTTATTTAAAAAGGCCATGTCGGTTGCCAAACTCCTTCTACTGTGCCTGTCTCACTGTGTGAAAAACACCATTGTCAAAACAAACACTGCCTATTGGAAGAAACATGAGTTCTAAACTCCTCTTTCCAAATTTTCAAGAAATGCTGGTAAAGAAAGAACATGGCACACCTACAGTGTCTGAAGTGAGAGGCCTCCAGCATCTGTCGCCTCTGCTGCAGCAAGAGGAACTTCAGTACAATCTTTCAACTTCTTTTTTTTTTTTCCTTTTTTTTTTTTTGCACAACTGCCAACATTCTTTATAAGTGTGTGTTTCCTCAACTGGCCTGAATAAGGTATGACTTCTTTATTAAGCAGCACTTTTATAAAAGGGCTGTCTAAGAGCATGAATTGGAACACCAGCCATCCAGAACGCTCCTAAGTAGTCAACTCTGGTTTTTCAGGTGTTCCTCTGTTTGTAAACAGCGAGTAGTTTACACACGAGTTTTTGTGCTTCATCTGTTCCTCCTACTGCAGATTCCATTGTCTGCAGATCTCACTTCTGGAAAACAGTCTTAAGATGTTTATCAACCATGATTTTCACTTAAAAGCCCCAGGAATATTTAATGCTGTACAAAATATTACAACATTGATTTCTTGAAAAATTCTAGAAATGTTTCATTTTTCTGTCAAACTTGTGGGTATCAGCTCAATCCCTCGTGATTAAAGAGTTACCTTAACAAGGAATATGATCACTTGATATATTGTTAGCACTTGAAATGTGCTTTTAAATAATCAGCTGGTTTAGACATAGACCCATTAGAAAGACGCTATTCCTGTTAGTTATTCACATTTTTGTCACCAGAATCATATGAATGGTATTGGAACTGAGTAATTGTTCCAGTTTCTCAAAATATTCTTCTTGAAAGTACTCAGACAAGCCCAGTTCTGCTGTCCATTTCTGTATTGTGCCTCTTCTGTACAAAGAGAGACCTTGCTCAAATTCAAGCCGTAACATCACTAAAAAACTGCTTTTTAGACAACTAAGGAGAGGAAATCCCATGTGACATCACTCAAAGTTTATGTATTAAGCAATAGCAACACTAAACCCTTAATTCTTTGAAAACAGGTTTAAAGGAGTCTGACGTGTTTCCATTCTTTTAAATGAACTGTTTAATCAAATAATATTTTTTTCTGTTAATTGCTCACATATTTACACAATTCTTTCCTTTTCCCCCATTAGAAAATCCTGGTTCTTTAGAGGATTTTGGTGCTAACAGGGAGGCTGCCTTGAGTCGTGACAAACGCTGGTGGATGGGTCATTGTGGACAAACCTATAAAGGAACTTCTTGTTGCCTGATGATCTGCTTGTATTGAACCAGGCATTCAAGGATATCTAAGATTATTAACTCAGCCAGACATCTGTCAACAGTGGTCATAAGCAGAAGAAAGTCTAAAAAGTTCAAACAACTCGCAGCACTTGCCTAAAAGGCAGAAGTTTGCTTTCTAGAGGAAGCCAAAAATGCCTGGAATTTCAGAAATGTGCCAGACTAAAATAAAAGTGTAACACGTTACCTAACTAAACAGCTTTTTATGCAGTCCCTCCTGCCTAAAAATAGTAAATCAATTTCAAAAGTATAATGAAATAACTTCTGTTATGATTTCATAGAAAATGGCAGTTGATGTAAAGGAAGAAGTTTATGGTTGAGATACGCTGCCAAAAGTATCCAAGCTTGGGGTTTTTTCCTGTAGTTCTCTTGAAGCAGCCAGAGACTTCACTCTTGTAAATGCCCATAAACACAACATGTCACTCTTTGACCATCCGTGTCTTGGCATTTTCACTCTCCACCTTCCCACAGGTAATGCATCTACACTCTGGCATTTTGCCTCTTGGAAGACAGGCAAAGTCCCCTGCCAGAGTTAAGTCCCATGGGAGATGCCTCACTGACAACAAAAATCCCTCCATGTGGCAGCAGCAGCAGAAATATTGCAGGGAGTCTTTGCTGTCTCAAAGTGTTTCATCTGAAAGAACATTTAATGTGAATATAATTTAATTTCTATCCTCTTTTGTCTCATTCCTCTGACAGCTCCACTGCAGGCAAGTGGCAGTCCTGGGTTTGATTATGGAGAGTTATTTATTGTACTCACGGAGAAGTCCTCATATGGGAATGATTTGTGATTCATGAATGATTTGATCTGGACTTAATTGACTTAGAGGTTGGTCCAAGAATATCTGCACAACTATCCAAATGCTTGTGTAAGTTACTTCCACACACTGTTACATACCACTTGACACCTTCTGCTATGGTTTTTGCATACAAAAATCTCCCCCAAAAGCACTGAGGACAACGAAAAATCAGTTAGATTTAAACTATAATACCTGATAGGCAGGTCATGGTGTGTAGTTGTCTAGTAATAAAAGCTTCTCAGTAATTTTAAGTTTTGATTTTATATAAAAAAATTTGGTGCACTGAAGTTTCTGGCTATGTTGCCTTCCAAAATTGTATCTTTTTCATCTAATGACATTAATTTAACATTTGTGACTTTTTTTTTTTAAATCCAACTTTTGAAGTAATTCTTGACGTTTTAAGAGCAAATTTGAAAAACTGGGCAGGGTTGTTAAATACCAAAATTACCTTTATCATCAGTGCTTTTATTCTGTAGAACAGGACAAAAGTAATGACTGCATTTCTTTTTTCTATTAAGGGAGATTATCTTCAGTTACAGTTGTATGGTCTGTCCAGCCCTTAAGGCTTCACTCAGTAGTTTTTGTAGCACACCTCACCCTCAGAATACCCAGTGCTAGCCATAACATCTATTGGAAACAATGGCACTCCTCCAGTACTTAAATATCTTTCCTAGCAGACAAAGATACACAGAGGAAAGCAGAAATGGCTGTTTACTTTTGAAATGCTGCCAGGAGTGAACCTATTTAGCTCCCTTGGGAACTGCAGAGATTCTACTGTACAGCCTGGGAGAACAGGATTATCTCACTCTTGCATCCCGTAGTTTATCCACAGCTCTCAAAGCAATTCACAGAAATCAGTATCATCACTTCTGTTTCACCAACAACAAACAGAGGCTGCGAAATAGGCAAAGCCTTCCCCAGGTTCACCAACTGGAAACCAACCCCTTTCCACACAAAACTCTTCCATCTCTGAGGCAATTGCAGCGCTCTGGGGAACAGATTCATCTTTCTATTTATTTCTTTTTTGGGGGGAGTGGGGGGGGTGGTTTTATTATGTAATATCTTGCAGAATTCAAGTTCAACTTGCAATACTTGTGTATTTATCCAGCCTCTCTTGAATGCAGTTAGGAAAGGCCATACCCACAAATGCTGTCAAGGCATGGGAAAAACGCTGCTCTCGAGAAGTGCACGTTCAGAAGAGTAAACAAGAGCCTGTCATTACTCATCTGCAGAAGCAGTGGACAAGGGTAAGTAGCTGTCCTGAGGAGCTTTGTTAGCTTCCAGAGCAGAATTTTATGCCTGAAAATGTCCCTCGGGCATGGAGCTGGTGGGTACTGTACTGACAGCACTTCCACAGGGATGGGGTTACATGGGAGCTCAGCAGGAGGAGCAAACATGAGCAAAGCAGTAATTTATCTTGGGTCAGTGCCATCAATAACTTCTATTCATGTTGTTCAGACAATTTTACCTTGTTGGTGATTTCCATGAAATGATCTTTCGCACTACAGGAAACATCAGCCTGGATCTACCATAAGTAGCTCCCTAAATCTGAAATAACATAATTTCTAAGGCCAGACATAGAACCTTGTAGTGTTTTCACTGAACACAGTAAGATTTAGACATCACTAATTAACTAATTTCCTGAGCAACCTCAACTGGAAGGGAGGACCTGTGTTTATGAGCACTCTTGATAAAACAAATACATCTCTGTCATTCAGTAGAAGTGAGATGACCTTTCTGGAAGAATTCTTCTGAAATTAAGCAGTTGAAATTGCTTGCACCCCTTACACATTTGAGTACCAAAATTTATGTTCAGGTTCAGTTCAGACTTGGGAATTACCAGGCAAAATAGGAATGCAAATAAAATTAGGATAAAGGAAAAAAAAAAAACCAAAATTCCATAACCTGGGAAGAACTGCAAATTATGTGTTTCCCAAAAAATGGATTACCAAAGCCCAAATCCTTCAGTTTTCTCCTCTTTTTCTACCTAGGAAACTAGGAGAATACAAATTTGGTTTTTATATATTATTGTTATCCACAGGTTTGGGGGTTTTTTAAGGAATGTGAAAGGAAGCTGGAATTTGTATTCCAGTTTTATGTTAAAAAAACCAAACAAAAAAGTGTTGGCTTAGTTACTAACATGGAAATGGGAAAGGGGAAAAGGGCACATCATCCCATATGCAATCATGTTACAAGAGCATTCAGGCTGTTCCCAACACACATACACACATATTCTGAGAAAATCTTTGGTGTTTACTATCCAGTAAACAAGAGAGTGGAGCAGGAAAGACACGCAGAGGGATGGGCCCAACCAGGAGCCCAGAGCATGAATCACCGGAAAAAAAACTACTACAGCCAAAAGCAAACTCCTGTTTGGATCCTGTAACTTGGTAGTGACATTTCCCTCCTCCTTCAGCCACCCAACCTTCCCCCGTGCCCTCTGGAAGCAGCAGAGACTTCAGCTGCTGTGTCAGTCGTGTGGGGGGGCAGACTGCAAGCAAAGTTTAACAGAGGAGAACACATGCTCAACACACTCCAACTTTGTCATTCCTGTTCCCACCTACTCATTCTCTTCCCATCTGCTTTGGGGGAGGAATAAGGAATTATCTGCCTTCCACAGCACACAGATATAAATAACCCTTTAGTTGCATTTTCCAGCGGTTATTCTGCCAGTTACAGAGTTCCTGGCTGAATTCCTGGAAGCATCACCCTTGGTAGTGCTAATTCCAGGGGCAGCATCAACCCCCAAAGTGGCAGATCACAGCAAGAGCAAGTCCACAGCAGTTTTCTTCTAGTGCAGCAGAGCAGTTATTCCACTCAAAAGTGTAATGCTCCCAGGCCTCACACTGCCAGTATTCTGAGGGTTTGGGTTTTTTTCAAAATAGAAAAAATCCCCTCAGGAAACAGCCACTTCATCTGATCTTCTGAGCCACTCTCTTTTTGGCCTTTCTTTAATGGTGAAGATGAGAGCAGTGAGAAAAACGGGGAAAAGGAAGAAAAAAAGAAGTGCTCATCATACACTTTTAAATTACTATAAACTGTTTCAATTAAGGAAAAAGTATTTTTTTTTTATACTAAGGCCAGGAGAAATCCTGCTTTCCTCCCTAAGGTGCAGCAGTGGAGCAGACTTTGTCCAAATGCAAACATTTGTTCCCATAGCAGGCAAAAGCACAGGCAGACAACATCCCAGCACTGGTTTGTTGTAGACTGTGCTCATGGGCATACCAGTAAAGACATCTGGAACAGAACAGTTCAGAAATTATGATTTTCAGTCCCTGTGTAGGCTTTTTACTGAGTCCTATTATTACATACAAGAAGACTCCACATGTCCTGCTTTGAACCCAAGGTTATTAAAATCCAAGACTGACCTAAAGATTGAACATACACCCTTGATTTATTACCTTTAAAAAAAAATTAATTAAGATTCATATTGGGAATTTCTACCTTTTAGTATTTCCAACAGTTCTTCCAGTTATTTCCTTATTTCTGCAGGATTCTCAGTATGTCTCCCCACATACTTACCTACATGTGCATTCCATATGTGCTTCCTTCCCTTCTCCAATGTGATTACTGCAACATTTTTTCTCTTTCTGTCTTTCAAATACAGAGCTATAGGATTACACTTTGCTGGGCTTTAATTAAGATGTAGGGACTGGTGTAATGGATAGAACCATGACAAGGAAATATATCAGAAGCCAGGATTAAGATTTGATAATTTTTTTGTACCAAGTCTGGGATGTGGAGGTTTGATGTTGAAACACACATCATGTTGGTACATGGCACTGATCTATTACACCATTCCTGACTTCCCATACAGAGCTCCCAATCCCTGGCAGACTTAAGCAATTAGTACTACAGAGCATGACCTTAGTCTGATTTCCTGTTCCCACATGGTGTCCATGAGGAAAGTGATCCACACACTCTTAGTGCTGTGGTGGTGCTCTTGGCACAATGCAAAAGTCAAGGACAAATGCCAGGAGTGCCTGGGGTCACACTCCCACTTTCTATGTGTCCAGCACCCAAACCTGTCCAGGAGGCTTCCTTTGTCTGCTGATTTTTTCTCTTTTCATCCTATTTTTTTTCATATCACAATTACTGCCCCTACATCTGTGCTTAAACAGCCATTTCTAGGACCACACGGTGAACCAGATGGGTAAAAGGAAAAAACCCTCCTAAAAATGCTTTATTGTGTTAGAATTATAAGATAATTAATGTTTTAGAGGAAACCTCTGAAAATCATCTGGTCCAATGTCACAGCTATCTTCAAAGCTAGAGAAAATTTCAAGTTGTGATCAGGTTGCTCAGGACCTTGCCCTGTTAAATTTTGAAAATTTCCAAGCAAAATTTCCACAGCTGCTCTCAGCTCTAGATCCAGTGACTGGCCATCCTCACTTGGAAGAATTTTCCCTGCTGTAACCCGTCATTGGTCATTAATGGGCCTCCAAGAGCCACCCCAGTCCATTGCCTGCATGGCCAGGCTCGAGGCCACTGGACAGTCCCTGCAGCCGCTGCCCCAGGCTGGACAAACTCAGCGCTCTCAGGTTCTGGCTCAGGTTTGTTCAGCACCTCAGGGGTCCGAGCAGTACCTGGCACTCTGTAGGAGTTCATCAGTATCTTTCTCAAGCTTGGCTCCCTCTCAAGCTCCAAAACATGATCTAACAAGTGAATACAGGCTACAATCACTTCCCTGGCCCCCTGGCAACTTTCTCCATGCAGAGAGCATTTGGCTCCACTGACAGAAAAGAAAGAGCAGCAAAATTCACAAGTGTCTAGAATGCCTAGAATGTAAGTTTCCACTCAGACTTAATTCAAAACTTAGTGAAAAATGACAGAATCTTTCCTGGCTTTACCCAGTGTTCACTGAGATCCTCACTAGAGCCAAATCCTTCCTGCCTGGGGCTTATCTGCACAAACGCCTTTAAGTCAGAACAAGGTGCATCAAAGCAAAAAAAGTACTTTATAAGCACTTTGATCAAAAGGTGTCAAAATGAACCATTAGGTCTTCTCTTAACCACAAATCCTACTTCCCCAAAAGGGGGTGGATTTTCCCTAGGGATATGAAGGCCGTGTAGAAGGGATAGAATGGATTTCTGCAGTTCTTTGTGTTGCTGCCATCTCATAAGGTGGGAAATAACTGGGCACATTGGCATAACTACAGTGCAGAGGCTGGGACTGTGCCTGGCCACAAACTGAACCTGGGACACACAACACCACACTGGCACCAGAACAGCAGCAAGAGCATTGATAGGTTTGGGGAACAGTATTGCTTGAAAGTAATCCCTCCTTTTCTGCTGTACCGTGTCTAAAAAGAATGCTCAGAAAGTAAAGAAAGAGCTGAGAAGAACAATAAATATGGTGAAATACCTTGCAAATGTGCTTTCGAGAGCAGAATCAAAGGATGAAGGTTTTCTGCCCATGCTTTTCCACATTTTCCAGTCCTTATGCTGAATTCTTTGGACTTATTTTGCAACGCTCCCATGCTAGTCTCCACTTTCAATCAAATAAAAATCAGACTAACCTTTAATTCATTTAAATTTAATTAATACTGCTTGCTCCTCTTTGCTGTGCTTGCATGAATGTGTGCATACCTCATTTAAAAAAGGATTGTCTACACAATTATTTCAAACACTTCTGCAGGCAGAGAAAAGCTGGTTTAATGTAAAGAACAGACAATGGGGGAGGACACACAAGGCAGCAGTTGTCAGCTGTGTTTAAAGTGCAAAAAGAAAGGCAGTAATTGTTTTCTCTCTTGGCTACTTGAATAGCCTTAAATTACAACAAATGTTACTCATGTCAAATACTGTTCCAAGATTTTCTTCTGATGAACTTGATGTCCATAAGCAAGTGAGCAAGGACGGTGACTCTTAGGAGGATGAAGACAACAGAATCCCAATGATGCTGTAAGAAATACTCTTTTTGGTACAGCTTCACTCTGCATTCTGCTGCTTCTGGGTCTAAAAACCGAATGTGGCCACCATATATATTGGAATGCTTCTCACACCCCAGAGTTTACAAACACCTTTGATTCACAGGATTTCTGAAATGGATTAGGGAATCTCAAGATATCCACGATGTTGTGCTTCCCTCTTGCATGAAGCCTTTCCATTCATAAAGGGAAAACGAACAAAGATTCCAGATTTTGGCTAATCACAATAGGTTTGTTAATCATGGAGCAGCCTAATTTAAGAGCATTTACACCACCAGAATTTTTGAGACATCTCAATAGTCTTCCATAAGAAGAGAGTAAGATGGTTTAGGAATGAGCCATACAGTGCTAAGTCTATCTGTTGTAGAAGATGTGATGGCAAACTGAAGAACTAATTAGAACTGCCGTGATTAAAAGGGTCTTTGTTTACACTCCTGGCTCACATCAGCTGCAGGGTGACTCTCGTGTGACAGCAGGGGACCAACATGGAGATGCAGAGTCCTGATGGGACACCTGAAACAACGGGGCAGTGTTTGCTGTGCATCTTAAGGATGCGTTTGCAGAACACGTTTTGGAATTAAGTTGTTCAAACAAACATCCTTTCCCTCCCAACACCAAGATGTGTCTGAATTTCAAATATTTCTGTGAGCTTCATGGAAAGCTGCTGTTCTCAGCAAAACCCAGTATTGCACAGGTAACCCCACAAGCCCATTACTTCCTTGGCAAACAATTCAAAGACAAGATAGGACTTATTTCTTTGTGTCAAGTCAGACTATTTCACCTTTCATCTTGAAGAGAGATGGAAAAACTGATAAATGCAATCTGCTGAAGGAGATATTTGGGAATTTATTCTTCTCTAAAGCCACTGGGATGTTGGCTTTAGAGGTTGGAGGTTAATTGCAGAAGCATCATCATTTAACTTTTCAGGAAAAAAGAAGATCATAAAGTGATGAGAACTTAAAAGGTTCTTTAAAGCAAAACCTCTGGTTACAGTTCTGGTATTTGTTCTTATACCATGCAGCCTTTTTTTAAATCAGGAGAAATCACTGAATATATTAACTCACATCAGCATTCATATAAATTTTCAAAAGCATAATAAAGGACACTTAAGAACAGCAAAGCAAAGAACCACCTAAAAAATAAATGCAAGCTTTTAAAAATCGGGTAACAGAAGAAACAGTGTTCAGGACAAGCTTCAAGGTAAACAAATTATTTATGAAACTGTAGTTTATTGAGAGAATTTCAGAACCAATCAACAGGTCACGTTGTCTTTTGATTCCCAAATAATGGAAGACATTAATTAAAAAATTGTACTAGAGAGAGAGAAACCTCACACAACTTCAAATAAATTAGTAATGCAGAGTCTATTGATTTTTTGCCACTACATTATCTCTCCCTTTTAAAATTGTTTTAAACATAAAATGTATTAGCATCTTGAATAATGAAGTACCCTCCTATTATCTGCATAAAATAAATTAAATTGGAAGGCATAGGAAGACCTTAAAGCCACGTCTCTTCCCTCAGGAAGTTTTCAAGAATGATACAGGAATATGTATTGTACTTTTAGCTGTTTCCCAAACAGTTAAAGAAAGGCTTCTACAGGAAATGAAGAAATTCGAGGTATTTAAAGCACAGTGATAACAGCAAAAGAGCAGTCGAGTATTTCAGTATTTCACCCCTAATCAGGAGAGCTGAAGGAGTGATTTAACTTTTTTCAAAACACCTGACACAGCCCAGGACTGCAAATTTACACAGCGAGAACCCTGACACCAGAAAGGTGGACACGGAGACATGTCAGCTGATGGTGCTTTTAAATATTGCTTTCTCTAGAGTGTTTAATTTTCAATAATATGTTGTTTTAAAAACCAAGATGTGGTCTCTGATGCTGCAGGTGTTGACCTGACCCATGGAAGGCGATGGCAGTGAACAGAGGTTTAGTGCCTGAGGGCTCCGATGGGAATGAGCAGGCTGGGAACGATGCATCACAGAAAAGGATGGCTGCAGGCTTAAATGGGGCACTCCAAACAAGTCCAGGAGCAGTGAGGCAATTTGTTTAGGAATTGTCACACTGCTGACCAATGTTTGTCAGCGGGTAGAGTAGGATTCCCACTAGTTTGGCAATTCAAAATCCCTCAAGCATAACAACAAACACTTGTAGATGCTCTTCCAGCAGGGTCTGCCCTGCACACCCTGTCCGTAGGGGCCATGAAAAGCAGTTTTACGGAAAATCAAATAAATAAGACTTTCCAGACTTGTACTGGCATTATATAAATTCCAAGCCATCATTCGCAGGAGAATCCCTCAACAGGAGAATCCCTTTGCCCTCATCAGAATGTTCTTTCCAGACCTTGGGTGCCACTGAACTCCAAAAGGTTGATGAGGTTACAAGGTACAGATGTACTTCCCAGCCTCATATCTAGGACAAACAACTCTTACCATAAAATGGATTTAAATATATATAAAATGGTAAATGCAGCTGTCAACAATTAGTTAATAGTTTTAACTTTGGAAACAAACCAAAACCATCTGTGTTTGTAACAATACCTGCCCCTCCTAAAACAATAAGACTAAGCCTAACCCAGAACTGAGAAGGGCATTCATTAAAAAAGCAATAAGCAAGAACATTTACAGAAGATTAGCTGTAATGTAGTGTAATGATGGAAATTACCAATTTATATAACAATTTTACAAGCCTCTTGATTTTTTTTTTGTTGTTTTTTCAATGCCTGATGTTGCAAAATATGCAAAAGGCAAGGTCTTGCTCTTTCATACTTAGAGTCTGATTTCAGATTATTTTGCTGAGAACCAGTAACAAACACAGGCACTGAGAAAAGTGCTCATGTGTGGATGAATACAAAATGAAATACATTTTCCAGTACTTGGTTCTGAAATATTTTGACTGGCTTTGGCTAATTTTGCAGGAACAGACACTCAGTGTTCTAGAAAATTCCCTCCAGAAGATCATATCCAAGCCCTCTCTGGGCAGTTTGTTCAGTGCTCAGTGACCTGTACAGGAAAGAAGTTCTTCCTCATGTTCAGGTGGAACTTCCTGGGCATCACTTTCTGCCCGTTGACTCTTGTCTTATTACTTGGCACCATGGAGAAGAAAATTTAGTTTACTTTGTCAGGATGTTTTTCATTACTGTATCCCTAGAGACACTAAATGACTAATTTTACAGACTTCGTTGAGACTCCTTGAGTTATTCAGCAAAAGGAGGGCTCTCAGAAACTACTCCAAGCATTTTACTCTGTTGAGTCAAAGTCCCTTCTGTTTCACTGGGCTTCAGATCAGAATCTGAAAACTGAATTCTCTTCAAGAAGATTCATAGATCAATAACCATATTTACTAAGTTTGCCAAGCAATCTTCACTCAGATCCAAAAATATTTTCCTCTTGGGACATCTATATTAGCAGATCTTAACAACATTTTTAATACAGAAACTTTCTCTTCTGCACTAAGACATCCATTAAATCCAAATGATGGCTCAAGCAAGTATCTATCCTTACAGATAGGTTGATCCATATGATGGGGTTTTCAAACGTAGCTAATAAAAGTTGGGAGCACACATTCCTTGTGCTGTTAAGCAGCTGGAAGCTTTGAAAAGTCCCTCCCCTGAAGCCAATGTTACTACAACATTAGCATCATAAATAAGGCAGTGCCTGATTCCCCAGCAGTGCTCCAGAGGAGCCTTAAAAACCTGCTGTGTCACAAAAGCAGCTGCAGTTAGATTCTTTCTTTTAATATTTACAATATCTGTTCGCTCAATAAACACTGCTCATGTCAGGAAGTGTGGACATACATTGCCCAACACAACTACTGCTGGTTTGGGGACAAGAGAGTCAAATCAGCATTTGAAGGCAATTTAAATTATGTCATTTAGTCATAATCTTAAAAAAGCTGCAAGCTGAAAAACTTTTTAAAAACATTGCAAAGGATTTGAGAAAGCTTAAATGCGAACAAAATTATAATCTTGGATTTGGGAAGAACACGCTCTTGGTGCTGGAAATGGCAAACTCCGTGGTCTAATAGGAAAAAAAAAAAATCAAAAGTAAATACAACCCCTCAGAAGAAAAGGTTACAGAATATCAGCAACTACAGCCAACAGTACCAGTGACAGCCTGAATGGACCCTACCAAGGCACAGCTGCACTGAATCCAGCCCCTCTGAGTCTCTCCTGTCAGGAACAGGAAGCACTGATTCAAGACCAAGACTAATCTGTTCTATCATTTCTAAATATATTTATTTAATACCATGTCTAAAACATTTATGGTGTGTTATAAAAACACTCATTCAGAGCTTCATTTAAAGCCCAGTCATGTCAGTAGCACAAGTCCATAATGTTCATGTGGTTTTTGCATTTTTGCCAAAGGAAAAAGAACAAATAGATGAGCTGAAATTGCACAGCGGGATTAACTGAAAAATGAACAATAATGAAATCAAAGTTTCAAACTTGCTGCCACCGGCCAAAGTAGCTTCCAAATCCATAGTAGTCTTATAATAGTTTATTATTCCAATTCACAGAACAAATATCTACAAAGAATTCTCCCACACAGAACTTATGCCTTATGGGGAAGGCTTTTCTCATGACCGGTCCCATTCAAACCAAATGACAAAGCAGGAAATTAGGGTCAGAAAATTATAATAGAACAATAAAAGAGAATGCTGTCCCGCAGTCTCCATCCCAGTTAAGTTATTTTTTACAGATGGGACCTAAACAAACACTCAAAGAGTTTATCAGTAAATTTACTGGAAGATCAAAACTAAAAGGTCCTTTTATGAGGCTGCCACATTTAAACAGAACTTCCATCAATACAGAGATCCTGAGTCACGCTGCTCTTGGAAACTGCTCTGTAACGGCTTTCAGAATCCTAATTTTGCCAAAGGTTTGGGAGCAGTTTCTCTGAGAGAGCTGCTGTTCCCACTGCTACAAGAAAATAATTTGCTTGGCCAACTGCAGAATTTTTAGTTTCTTAATTCTGATACTTTTGGCTGTGACTGCAGCTGCCGCCTTCTCTCCGACTACTGAAGGTAACGTTACCCACTGCAGCTTAGCAGCAGTGCAGGGACGCAGGGTCTGGCTGACAGCATAGTGGGGCCTTTTGTTCAGGAGTTATTTATTTTGTGGAGAGACCAGGGCTCAGTCCCATAACCTTTATATAGTGGGATATTGTGGAGGCTTACGTTAGAGTACAGATAATCTCTTCCACTTCAGAAAAACAAAAAAGAGTATAATAACAAAAAGAAACATTAGACAGGAATATTAAAAGCTTGGAATACATTACAGTCACTTTCAAAGACTACACACAACCTCAAGGCAAAATTTGTTACGTAATGAAATCCAGTGACTTATTTGCATTTAAAAAAAATTGGTTTGGTTTATGCTGTGGGAATATTGAAGAATGAGGGACACAACACAGGCTAACAGTTGGCATATGGATTCAAGGATAAAGGACTTGCCAGAGAAGACTGATTAAAACTGTGAAAATTCAGAATCAGTGCTACAGAATTCAACTAGTTTTTCAATCTCTCTGAGAGCCCTTGGACAGACTCCCCTCACCTTAACCAAAAATAATGTCTATCCAACATTCAGCAGAATTTTCTATAGCATGTGGACCATGATCCAAAACTTGGACAACCCCCAAAATTATATTCTTTTGAGAATATGAAATGAGTGCCTCGCCCAAAAAATCCTTCCGTAGATTTTAATGGTAGAGAGGAAGGGGAAATTAGTTGGTGTTTATCATATTTAGCTTAAATCAATTTTTTTTTAAATCTGTGCTTCAACCTTCTGTGAGAATAGAAATGATAAACATTTTAAAAAAACCCAAAAAGGTCAGCTATCATTCCAACCAAGTCCTAACAGTTTCTTCTCCATTCTTGGGTCTCATATCTGTCTTTTATAGAAAATGTCTCTTTTTTTTTGTGGTAGGGCAAGTCAGGAAAAGGAATTTTTTGCAAGCTTATTATCTTTAATTCAGCCTTCTTTTGGCCAAGCCTGACAATTGAATTATCTTTTCTCATCATTTCTCATCCTGATATTTCCTCACCTTTTTCTTTAAAAAGTCCTAAGAAAAATTCTTCATTACTAAGGAAATATTCCCAGTTTATTAGCCTGAAATTTCTTTCCCTTTTGTTTTTTTCATTCTGCTCAGATCATGAGATTTCTGACAACTGCATAAAATATTTTCTTTGAAGGTAAATGCTCTCAATTATGCCAGTGCTGGGAACATTCCTGCTGTTTTACCTTTGGCAATCCATACCTGTAAGAAATCTGCCTAGAGAGGGCAGGGTTTGCAGCACAGAAACAGTACCTGGGGGCAGGGGCTTGTGCACGCTGCCCTACAAAGCTTGTTGCTCTGGGAAATGTGTTTCCAGAGCATCCTGATATTTATTTTTAAATCCTCTTCCCTGAATTTTAATAACAAACCTTCTCGCTTACTTTCTTCAGGCCCAGCTCCTTCCTGGGATATTATTCTTCTCGCTCTGACAGATTTCTACAGTGGATGGACGTGGCCACATCACAAAGTCTGGATGCACTGAGCAGCCTCTGTGGCAAATAAAAGCTGCAAGTTGTGGGTGATTTCACACCCTCCTCTTGTGCATTGTGTTGGTCTGGGCAGACACTCCATGTCTGCAACCCAGGCCAAAGGTGCCATGTGTGTGTGCAGTGCTTTTGGCACACACCAAATTCATTACTCATTAAAGGAGTTCCCACCTTTCTGAATACCTGGCTGCCAGGTGTCCAGGAAAGCAGCCAGTTGGTTTTTTCCCATATTTTTATGGTGTTAAATGGAGTTTCTGCAATAAGTGTGTGCCCTCTGGGTGTCCTCACTGGATGCATGCCTTCCTATTTCTGTCCCTTTGTAAAATCCAGGAACTCCCATGGTGCATCCTTACTCTGGCTGATGGGTCACAATACCTCTTTGAAATGTAGGCTCAGGGCCAGGCCCTGTTTGCTTAGTGAGTTTTTTGTAACTTTTGCAGTTCTTCAGAGTCAGCTCATCCCTTCGGGCAGTTCTAACATGTTAAACTCTGCCGGTCACCCAGCAATTACCTCCAGAGCCATGGAACAGCTCCAGCTGCTCCGCGGCCGTGGGAAGAACTCCGAGGAAAGCCATCGGTGTCTCCTGAAAATGATCTCCTGATGGCCAAGAAGGGGCACTGAGGCAGAAGTGTGATTGGAAATAGAAATTGGATTGAGAATTCGATTGAGAACAGGAATTGAAAATATTCCAGTGGCTGATTGTTCTCCTTGTGGAAATTTGTCCTCTTATTTCCAAGAGGATTCTTCGTCTTCTGCATGTGACTCCGGGTAAAAAGGGAGTCTCTCCATCTTCTTTGTAGCCACCGGATACATGGACCGGTGAAAAGGTCTCCCATCAGCCTTTTTACCCCAGTTCTCTCAGCCTTTCCTCATACAGGAGGCTTCCCAGCCCTTGGATCATCACAGCTGCCATGTGATTAAGGACCTGCTCAAGCGCCATTAAATCAGTGGGTGACCGTACAAGAGTTTAGACCGGGTTTTGCATCTCAACTTAGCACAGCTTTTTAAAGTGTGAGTTGAGCTTTCACAGAGCTGACTTTGCCGTCTAAGGTGACCTGACCTCAAACAACTTCGCAGCTCTTCGGGACCCAAACACACGGGGCTCGTCAGCAAGCCCAGTAAAAGGAAGATGCCCCTCAAGGCAAGGTGGAAAGCCGCCAGTACTGGAACGGCAAAAAAAATTTCAAAAGCCTACTTAATAAAGGCAGAAGGGGTTTAATCCACGCTGGGATCCCAAACCGCCCCCGCTCCATCCGCTGTGGGATAGCGCGACCCCACAGCGCCACCTGGCGGCGCGGGGCCGCCCCCGCGAGGGACCCGGACCGCGCCCGGAGCCCGCGGGGACAATTCCAGAGCCCGGGAAAGGGACAGCGGCCCCTCCCGTGGCGCGGCCGCGCTGCGTGAAGGAAACCCGGCTGTCGCTCCACGTGCGAGCGCGCAATTCCCAGAGAAGCCTGCTGGAGCTGGGTGGAGGAGTCAGGGTCCTCTTCTGGGCAAAAATCGCAGGGGATTGTTCCCTTTCCGCTGTGCGGCAACGGCGATGGGAGCGCACGTGCTATACGTGTTACAAAGTCTCCAAAAAGAAGACAAAAAATTCTGAGAATCAATTTGAGCTCCATTTCCTCCCCTAGAACTGCACAGAAACGAGACGTTCTGCAGCCCACTGAATTCATGAAGGCTGCTCAGAACGGTTCTGGTTACCAAAACTATTCTTGCATCTACGTTTATACCAGATTTCCACTAGAACGTCTTCAGTGTGTCAGTACAGTTGTTTCACTCAGCCTCTTCCCACATGTGACACTGTAACTTTGACTTAGCCTAAGATCCATGATTCTATGATTCAGTTCTGTGGTTCACTGTCAATGCCCTTGATGCAATTAATTCAGCTCACGAGCTATAAGATCTTAAATGGGCTGACAAAAATACCGCATCAGTGTTCTATTTTCATTGGGCAAAATGCCACAGAGCCAACCTGCATTGGCTATAAATATCTATTTGACTCGATATTTAGTTTGGTTTGTGACAAATGACAAAAATTGGAAGACTTTAAGACAGCTTCCATTTCACGAATCAGTATTTCCACTTGGAGATCTTTAAATAAAAGCTTTGTAATGATTAATCTCAATGTGATAAAGGTGTCAGTCTCTCCATCTGTGGAACAAATTTAACATGGACCAGGAAGAGATACAGGTCACATCTTAACTGCAAGGCAATTATCTGGATGCACTTTTTTCCCTGCATGCAGCATTTTAAAATTTAAAAACAATTAAAAACTAAGTTTTACTTTTTATTAGAATTTAGAATTCTAGAACTTTGATATAATGTGCTCAAGTGAAAACCACTCCAAATTCTGTGTATCGCCTGCAATTAAGTATTCTGGGCTACTGCATAGTTTAGGATCATTTAAAAATAAACTACTCCAAATGCCACAGATTAATAGCACAAACAATAGGCACTACTTCGTCTGCAGGACAAGAACTGACCAAACCTCTCATAACTCTTTCACAGCAAAGATTAAAAACCAAATTAAACTATAAACCCCCCAAAATCCCCAACAAAATCTCTAACGCAGAACTGTTCAAACATCACTGACCAAACCCCACGGAGGGGAAAAACACAAAAAATTCTGTTATAATGTTCCTGGGGTTTTTTTTGTCCTCTAATTTAAGCTTCAACCAGAAATAAGCATTTTCTATTAGACTGGGTGAACAAAGCATTGAGTAAAGTGACTATACAAATTAAACATTATTTAATGTTATGAAATTGTTCAAACAAAGTTTGGACCTCAGTTTTTGAAACATCTTGAGAAAAATACTTTGCACAACTAAATATGAAAAGTCAGAGTCTGAAAAGTTGATGGATGTTTTCCGACCACTGGCACTAAACAAAAAATTGTTCAAAATTTGCATTAATATTTAGAGTGGGAAGAGGGCAGAGCAATTCTTGTGCTTCAGAAAATAAAGTTTATCTAAATCTTCTGTGAACTTCCCACAGGATATGAAGAGGTAATTTTGGAAAAAGGAAAGCTGTGCTTAAACATTCAGAATTTTTTCAGCCATGTTGGTTTTGTTTCTGTTGATTAAATTATTTCAAAGTTGACTTACTGCTTTTGGGTAGCAACAGTAAAATACATTATAAATATTATATATTTCATACCTAGAGAATGTAAATGTTATTAAGCTTTATTCTTTGAATATTAGCTTCCTGGTTTTGCTATAAATCTTGTATTTTTGTGTGTGTGATAACTCAGCTGAACAAAGATTCCTTCAGGCTTACTGCAGATGTAACTGGTTACAATTTTAGATCATTATCTTCCATCCAAAAGAGCTTTATCACACAGTCCCATCTATATTTAAAAATCTGAAATACATCAGCCACCTTCCTAACACCATATGAACACTCCTTGCTAGATTTTTCTGTTGCTTTTAAGAATAGAATATAGGAACTTTTCATTTCTTCAGAACTGGCTCCAGTGCAGAAGCTAAGAAGATTTTGTTTCTGTTCTTGAGTATTTTCCTTCAAGGGTCACAAAACAATCAGATAGCAAAGTATAATTACCAGATGAGAAAAAATAAACAACAAATAATTTCATTATGACTGGATTCATACCATTGACTTCAGAGAGATTACTCATGAACACAAGTTAGTGCAAATAAGATTACAAAGCCAGATTTGAAACATGCAGCTTTCTGACTGGGCTGTAATCTAGTAAATAGTAAAATTCTAATACAAAATGACAAATTTATCATGCAGTCCAACACAAAATTAATACATTGCGTGTCAGCAGTTCTGTGCAGTGCAAGGCCACTTGCTCTTTCCTTCCCTGAGAAGAAAACCTACTTCAAGTCACATTTTCATTACTGCAGCCGGAGAGAATGGACAGAGCGAAGGGAGCTTTCTGAGCCTCCTAACTAAGATGATGTAAAATGAAAGGCAAACAGAAAATTATAACATCTGACAACGGTATAATGTATTTACATTTATATTCTGGAGCTCTAGGCCCCTTTTCTGAATTCTCAGCTCTCCCTCAACACTTCCTTTTCACTTCCAGACTTTAGAAAGCAGCAGAACACCTTGCTTGACACTGAGAGCTTTTCAGATCTGCAAGGAAATGTCGGTATAAAATTTTCTTCAGATTTTAAAAAGAGGGGAGAAAAAATCAGAACCCCACCCTATAATGAATCACTCCCTCAGCCATTACCTTGATTACAAAGGTCTGGATTAATTTGGGAACATTGTGGAGCAAGGAGAACTTTGAATATTCTCAGTTAAGCCTGAGAACAACTGAATGCCGATAACAACAGCTCACGATAGACCTTCTTCAGCTTAGACTGGCTTTTCCTCTGTCTGTGTTACAGACTATAATTGCTGACTTTTTCACCTTAAGGCCACCACTGATCCTTATTTTTCAGCACTCCTGAAACTGTGTATTAACACACTGAACTTCTTGAATACAAGACTGAGGAGAAGCTGAATGTTACAGACAAGAAGTTTCGCTAATGAATTTCCATTTCGTCACAGTTTTTAAGACCGAAAGGTACCTCTAATCAAGCCCTTTCTAGTCTTTTTTTCTCTCCTTCTCTGAATATATTCTCTACACGTGGACTTCATAGGCAACCCAATAGAACTGCCTAACTGTGAGGTCCTTCCTAATTCTTTACCATTTTACCATTGTAACACACAGAAGTTCTGTAGAATGTTTAAAAACATTTGTTTTTAAATGCCAGCATATGTAAGATGCATATGGAGTTTTTACCAATTAATGTGTGTGAGTTCAAGTACTTAACCTCTTTAAAAGCTAAGCCAAAATTTAAAATCATCCCCTTTTTTCTACATAGATTAGTACTTTGCTAAATGCAGTGACTGGATGATTTATGTGCTGAACGGCACAGGAATTGTGTAATAAACATTCTTGTCACCTGTATATAGTAACTGACATATAAAATAATGAATATTCACTATACCTCATTTTTGTCTTTGATTCTAAAGGATTTACCCATGAAAATGGCATAAAATAACCATGTAGTTCAACGAAATCATGAAAAAAATTTTTATGAAATTCTTAAGAATTCTTATGAAAGAGCTCCATGCTGCCTAATGAATCAACAAACTCATCTCTCCTTTTGGGCAGTGAGGCCACAGTGGTCAAGTCCCCCAAACAACTCGGTGCACTCATTTCAGTTATTCACATCTTTACGGCCTCAGAATGGAGGGCTTAACACTAAAGATGCCAAATATATCAAGGATCATGAGGGCTTTGAACAAACGTGTACCAGGGTGCTTAAAATTGCATGCGAGCAGCCCCTTCTCTTCCCGGCTTTGCTTTGTCCAGCTATGACATGCATTTTGTTCCACCAAGTCTGGAATTTTCATCACTGACAGGCTCACCCCAAGGATAAACATGTATAAAACAAATATAAATAAACTCAGTCCAAAACCAGCAAAGGATTTTGCTGAGGACTGAACTTCTTACCAGACAGAGAACTGCATTTTGGGATTAAATGGAAAAGTTAGAGGGTTTTGTTTTGTAGGGGTTTGTGCTTGGTTTTTATTTTTTTAAAGAATGAAACACATGGACAAAGGGTTTCAGCCACTTTTCAGCTCCTATAAATATTCTGCTGGCTTGTATTTAAAATCAGTATTTTTTCAGAGTTGTTACATTAGGATCCTAATTGCTTCAGAGGCATTGGTTGATGTTAATTTCTAAATAGATGAAGAGTGGATGCAATTAACACTTAGAAATTTTATCTAGTTAGCATCAACTACATTACGATACTACTCAGGACTATATATTTTGTAATCATTACTCTCCTGCTGGAGAACCTTGGGAAGGTTATTTCACAGTTATTCCAGCCAAAATGGGGATGCTGATATGACAATATGACAAAACACTTTGAGACCTATTTAGGACATAACTTCCAAGTGGTGCATGCTTTTTTTATTAATTGAGGATGGATTGAAGATACATTAGCTGTGCATCAGACTGAAAAGCTATTTATCACCTAAAAGATAATTATTCTTGAAGCCCCCATATCTTGTGTGTATTCTTTGAAGTGATCCACTTGCTGTTTAAATGTCAAACTACTTTTCAAATACTTAATGCATAGAGTCTGGACTCCATCTGTTAATAAAAAGATTACAGTTTCAGTTGTTAAAGCTAATAGGATATTAACATTTCCTTTTTTTTACCATTATTTCTGGTGCTTTTATATTCTTAGTACAGCACACAAAATGAAGAAAACTAAACACACACTAAACTATGTGTCCTTTGCACTAAAACCCCACACCCATTAGAAACAGCCTCTTTGCCTGTGTTTGAGAAAAGTCATAACTCTAAAGACGATTTTGATTAATCAGAGACTTGAAAGTAAAACAACAAATTTCGGTGCTTGCATGTTTTCTTGGCACAGACCATAACACCAGAGCCCAAATCCACAGGCTGAGCAGGGAAGGAACAATATGCTCACAACAAACTGGTTTTGCTGCTCCACCACTGGTGGCACCACGTGCTCGCTGAATATTTGGCCCCAGTTACAAGGAATATTTGTTCCAGCAGCCTTTTTCAAGAAGCTGACCTGCCCCCCAAAACACTGATTTCAGTGAGACGCAATAGTGCTGAGAAGGGACTGAGAGGGGATTTCAGAACTGCAGGAACAACTTGAGGGCAGGCTGGGCACTGAACAGCCGAGCAGCAGCTCTGCAGAGGAGTTTTGGGTCCCAGTGGAACTGGAGGCACTGGGAGCCCTTGCACGGCGGCCAGGGACAACTGCACCAGTGCACACAGAGAGCAGCTCCAGGGAAACCACTGCTCCCCTCTGCTTGGCAAGTGTGAGGCTCCTCAGGTTCTGGAATAGCGCGTCCAAGCTTGGAACACCCATGAGGAGACAGAGATCCGGAACCCAGACAGGGTAGCAGAGGCCACCTCACGGTGAGGGGACCGGAGCACACCACAGCCCATGGAAGTGGCTTTAGGCAGCTTGGGACAAGCGAGGCTGAGGAACAGTTGGCATCTTTCCCTGCGTGATGTAGGATACAGAGAAGCTGGAGCTAAACTTTTTTATAGGTCCATGGGGAACGGATAGGACAAAGGTTACAGTAAGGGAAATTTTGATTGGCTATATGAAAAAAAAAAAAGTTCAGGATTAAACCAATTAAGCATGAAACAAGTTGCTCAGGAGACTGGAATCTCCATCCTCAGAGATTTCCAAAACATGACTGGACATGGTCCCAAGTAACCCGATTTAACTTACAAGAGGGCCCTGCTTTGAGCA
Source organism: Gymnorhina tibicen (assembly GCA_013399875.1). Classification (NCBI taxonomy): domain Eukaryota; kingdom Metazoa; phylum Chordata; class Aves; order Passeriformes; family Artamidae; genus Gymnorhina; species Gymnorhina tibicen. The sequence goes on along the minus strand of VXAZ01005564.1, from coordinate 168,462 downwards.
GGAAGATCGAGGCCTGGATAACCTCCACAAATCCCTTCTAGCCTAAATGTTTTTTAGGGTTCTGTGATTTCTAAAGAGAGATTAGATTTAAATCAAAAAAGTATATACAAAAGATCCTTGAAATGCAATCATAACATTGCTGCTTTTACGTTTCAGAGAACTAACAAGAGCCAGTAAAAACACAGGGCCCTTTGCTGTATGTGAACTTAGACTGACCAAGCATACTTCTTTATAGGTAAATAACCACCAAAATTCTTTCAAAACACAGTGCATTTTCAGAATAAGAAATGACAGATCACCTCTTAACCTTTTCTTTACATAACTGATAGTATTTTTTCAAAGCATTGGCTTATTATCATTTTAGGGATGGAGGGTGTTCTTTCTTGCAGTTCTTTGTACAGGCGACAGGATTGTTTGAGCACAACAGGTTCTGCCAGGATGGACAAACACTGATGTTCTTGGCCACGTGCAAATAGTGATTTATAATCTGGGCATGGAGAGAAGAGTATATTCCGTTTCTTATCACCAGGACAAGAGAGCTATTGCAAACACCAGGCATGCAGATTGTGCTCTGGATTCACTCTCCCTCTTCTCTTTTGCACTAACAATGGAAAAATTTGGTTGCAGTTACATGTAGAAGACCTGCAGAGCATTTATTTTCTTTACTTTTCCATGTGAGTTTTCAGGCCAAAAGGGCACAATGCATAAGTAGAGAAAGGCACTACATGAGAGCAGAAGCCATCAATGTGCTAGATTTCTGCATAATTAAAATTGACCTAAGTTCAGTTTCTGAGAGCAAATTTAGAGGATTTTTTTTATTAACGTGCTAATGTGTCACTGTTTTCTACACAAACTCTTAATTTCTCCAAAAGCCAAACTCGTTACTCATCAGTCCATTTACAATATTTATATTCATCAGGTCAACGACTTGCTGAGACTGAGCTACACAAAGCTCATTAGTTTAACAGGTTTATTTTCATTACACTTTGGTTCCTAAACTGAAGTGTTTTCTCTGCATGAGGTAAGTAGCTGTGGTTAGGTAATCAGAACTTAAGGGGTTATTGTTGGTATGTAACACAGGAAATTAGTAAGATTTGGGTGGTTACTGTGCCAAAAAACCACTGCTAATACAAATGTTTCTCCATTCTGGGACACGACAGTAACACGGTAATTTAGCACCATGGTGCATGGTGTGCATGGTGTAGCACATTGGAAACTCTCTGTACCGTTCAGTCATAAACAAAAGACCAAAACAAAAATTCCTATTAAAAACAAATCTTTTAGCAAAGCTTCACAGATAAACTTTTCCAGATAACTGTTCTGCAGGATATATAAACATGGCCAAGTGTTCCATGCTTTGAGAGAGTCACTAAACGTTAGTGTCAGTTGCTTCCTGGGACTGCTTTCTTACTGCCCAGATGGAAGCGATGGAACAGCGTGCAAAAGAACAGTGAGATGCACTTCACAAAGCCACTGCCACCTCTCACTTAGCAAAAGCCTCCAGGCAGGCCAAACAAATCGGGGCAATTGCATTGTGTGAGCAGAGAAGGGATAAACACTCATTAGTAGAGAGCACAGCAGGGAATGTGAGAACTAGAAGATGGAGCACAGGGAAGGTAAAGGAGGAAACATCATATTGTTAACTCAAACCAACCACAACACTGACAACATTCGTTATTAGAGGGAGCTCATTGCCAGCCACTGTTGTAAAGTTTAAATATGTAAGAATGAAACAAAGTCAAGGTTGCTCCTCAAAAATTTACCTAATCCTGCTGTCCATATGTATCACCCACAACCTCCGATTTTTCTGGACAGCTTCAGTCAAATGAATAAAGTGCTAGAGATTTTTTTTTTAATATTCATTTCTAAAGGTTTGCAGAACTGATCATAGATGCCAGAAACTAGTTCTGTCTTGGCATGAAGGGGAACACTTCAGTATCTGCATCTCAGACTAAAAGCAGTGAGGAATGCAACAGAGCAGCGCCTATTGCCCAACTGTTAGTTTGGGAATTCGAGAGGGAGCTGTGGATAGAGCGGGGATATTTTGTGGGTAAGCAAAGAAAACAGGAGGGGTTTGGTCACTGAAGCGAAAAGCATTTGGTAATGAGAGGCCAGAGACTGGGTAATGCCAACGGTGCCGCTGGTACGGAAACGGAGTGAGGCTGTGCGAGACACGGGGCTGTGGCAGGGCTCCTGCTTTGGGGGCAATTCACTGCCCGTGTTCACCCTCCGGTGAGCTGAGCTGCCAACTGGGAAAGTGCCTCCAGAGCAAGGAAAATCAGTTCTACAGGCAGGAGGTCTAAGGCCCAGAACCAGAGACGTGAGAGAGGAATGAAGGTCACTGACTGATGAGGCCTTCCAGATCTTAGAATGCAACTTCAGCAAAGAAATTCCGAGTTTTACAAAGCAAATTTATTACCCTGTGCATAGCCCAGTAAATAAAACCTCACCCTTTCAAATTTAGATAAGACATCAGTATTTTCTTGCATTTTTTTTATGCAGGTTAGTAATTTGTGGGTTGTTTTTGTTTGCTTGGTTTTTTTCATTTGTTTTGCTTTTTTAAACAGACACTAAGACCAGGCCTAGGCATTGACAGGAGATCTAAAAAGTTCTGCATTTACCAGTAAACAAAAAAAAATTGTGCTGGTTGGCCAATTTAGACAATGTAACACCCAACACTGAGAAGCAAGCAGAGTAATTTAAATGCTGTCATATCATCCATCACAAGAACATTAACATTTCAACCTTGGCTAAGGCAGTTCCAGTTTCATTACTCCCTGGAGGATTCACCTTGGCAATACTCTGCAGCCCCTCCAAGCTTTTCTGTGTAGATCTAGGGGGTCCTTCTTGGATCTTTTCCTCAGTTCTAGAGGAATGGCAATAGCCAACTCACATTTTATGACTGAGTCACACCATTAAACCCAGGATAATGCTAGCAACATATTCCCCCTTGCATTATTGTTTTTAATCCTATTTCTCACATCTAACTTCTCTGATTCACTCCTATCATTCATCTTTGTCTCCCCAGAGGAAAGTGAATTGCACTTTACCAGTGACGAAAATGAGGTTTTTGGGAAATTCTTACATTGATGGTGGTGAGAAGACTGGAATGAGATTCAACATAGATAAACTTCCTTTTTGAAGCTGGTTAGTTATTTCATTTCTCAGTGCACATGGAAAAAATCACCCCACAAAGGAGATGTGAGAATACAGGGTATTTTCCATCTTCACTTCTTTCTAAAGACAAGAGTAAAATCTGTAGAAGGCAAAGCAATATTAAGGTAGAAACAAGAAGAGTTCTTTTGAGCCATGAGTTATAACAGCAGAAACTAGAGAAAACTCTGATTTACAGGGAATGGATGAGTGGCCTCAGCCAGCCCGAGTGCTTGAAAGGTGTGTTGGGGGAAAAGACCCCAAACAGTTTCAATCCACTGTGTCCAAACGTGCTGCAGCTCATTTGGCACCAAGGTTGTTTAACTGCCTTCAGCAACTTGGGGCCTTAATTTGTGTTCATTCTCGGATCCATCAAACATCCATCTGATCTCCTAGCATACCTATTTGCTTAGGAACAAGCTTTTCTAAATATTTTGTCAGCTTGTAAAGCAACTGGCATGGGGACAGTTTGGCTTTTCATTTCTCCTGGTCTTAGATAGTCTTAAGAAGGAGGAGAAACTGAACAGGTCAGGAGATGTTTGCATTTTTTTCCTAAAAGCATTTCTGTATTGAACAACAATTAGTTTGCTGTACAATTATATTTTATCCAAAACAACTACCACAAATGAAACTTGGACTGTGGGAAGATGCCATTGCACATGAAACCTTAATTAATACTGAATTATATATGATTGTACAGGACAGAAAGCATGAACAAAATATAAAGACAGCAACCCAGCCCCAAGTTGAACACAGACTAACATCACACCTACATAATGACATTTGCAGAGCAATTCACAAGCCAAAATACTGTTGTACTGTGATTTTTCTGGAGGTCATAGAATTAACAACCTCTAACTCAGTTGTATACAACAACATGAAAAGAGTTGCTCAATTTCATTATTTAAAGTTGACCCTCCCGTATTTCAGTTCTGGGGAACTTAACCCAAAAACCCTCTTTGTTTGTATATTTAGATCCTGTGACCGTGCCACAGAAAATCAACTAAGCAAACATCACCCAGGTATCACTGTCCCAAGTAAAACATGTAGTTATGTAATTATAGGATTTATGAGAAGCTGATGCAAGGCAAAGATGTTTATTTAGATATGAGGTCTCAGCTACACATGTATCAGGACTAATTCCATCCAAAGAACAGCACACAGGGTTTTGCTGCTTTTTTATAAAAAGGAGCAGTGTTGCAGACGATTGAGCAGATATTTTAAACAAGTCAAAAGCAGCAGCTGGAAAACACATAATTAATAAAACAGGTAAGAGCACAAACTGTTCTGGTGAAGCACCAGTAATCACAGCAGAGAGTGCACCAGGTTCTGCCATAAAAAAAGCAAGTTCTACTGGGATACATTTAGCAATATTTTTGCACTTGTCCTTACATTATTACAGAATAAACAAGAAGCACTAGAAGGCAGCATTGCTTGTCTGGTGGCTTGAGGAAACCCCATCAACTTTAGATAACTTTAGATGCACAATTCTATCTTAATAGCCAGGAATGTTGAGTAAACTTGTAGCTTCCATTATGAAAGAAATTTGAACCAGCAGCATCATCCCTCTCTGAGAGAGGACACCCCACACACCCACATTCAACTAAAAAAAAAATCCCAAACAAATCCAGCATGAGAAATACTGTTTCAAAATAATCTAAATATTTTAAATAACTCTCTTTTTTTTCCCAAAATAAAACTAGACAGAAAATTGCTCTGGCTCCAGGCAACTGCATGTGCCAGTCCTAATTCTGGCAACAGCCTCAGCTGCTCCAGAAAAGATAAGGGCATTCCATAAAGTCCTCTTAAAGGTAGGGCAAGTGCTATCAGGGAACACAAAACCCCAACATCCCCATCCTAAAGGTGCCAGGCCTAGCAAACTTATCAGTCTTTGGAATGCCTGGCAGGGCACCAGCAGGGCCTTCACTTAGGATGGGTTATTTGCTCTTTCATTTCCGTTTCAGAAGCAGGATTACGGAATAGTTACACTATTCTGGTCAAGAAGCCACAATTACTGAAAATCCATGATTTTTAGCACCCTATGAGCCAACCAGGCAGGTCTCACTAATGATCAGTCACGTATCTGTCAGAAAGAGTGCTGGAATTAGTCCAATTTTTGCTTCACCGAAACAGTATTCTTCAAATAAAATCCCAGTCTTTGATTTAAACATTTCCAAGCTACCTCCTCAGACTATCACAATCCTGCTGTATCACAAGTATCTTTGCCTCCAACTCTCCCACAGAAAGATTTCTGCAGTTTCACATCAGCTCCCACTGAGTTAGAGTCTCAGTGAGAACTCAGCTGGGCCAGGTATTTTCCAAAGAAAATAGCACTGATACATTCACACATTACAAATCTAAATCCAAATGTTACTCACAGGCAGGAAGTATTTTCTCCAAGTGTCACAAAACAGACGATGGCACCTTCTCTCAAACGGGAACAGAGACTCTGCAGAGGCTCAGAGGAATTTCCCAGTAGTCTCCCTGAGCCTGTTCTCTAATTTTGCCCATTTTGAGTGCTGTGCTCTGCCAGATGTTTGCTGCCTCCCTCACCTGTGAGGCTTCACTTGCATCTTCAAGACAACACCTTCCACCTGGAACAGGAGCCCTCCAAAATTCCCAGCTGCCTTGCTCTCCATATGCCAGTCTGTCCTAAGGCTCTCATCTTCTACTCTCCAAATCTAAACTCATCTCACAAAAGAAGATACCTGGCATAACATATAAATTCCCTTGCCAATTTAGAAGCAATCTTTTTTTGGTTTATCATCCTCTACCCAGCAGCCTCTTAATTTTCACTTTTTGTTTTGTTTTGAGGGTGTTTCTCTGCTTTTATTTTCCCACACTCTAGCCAAATTAATAGGACTTGATTTAAAAGGTCATTCTGGAAGACCATGCACAATAAAAACAAAATGAAGTCTTTAAAGAGTACAGTTCAATCCTTCATATCTAGGGGTGATAGCTGAGAAATTCTTAAGGTGAGTTCCTGATATCCAGTATCAATTTGAATCTTCAAGTGTTCAAATACCACCTTTGCCTGTCTCCTGAATCCAAAGTCCACAACAATGACCCAATCACACACACACACTTCTTACAGATAAACGTCACTGATTTTTAAGATAAGACAGATTCTGACAAAACCAGAGAGAACAAAACTTTTTAATCTTTTGAGTTGACTAACTGTTCTTGGATGCTCCCTACAAAAGAAGAGTGCGTGTGGAATTATTCCTTATAAAACCAACGTTCTTGCACAAGGGGTCCATCCTGGTCCTCTGCAGCTCAGTGATCTAGCACACCATGATTGCATCACCAGCCTCTTAAAACAAGAGGAAAAGCCTCCCAACCCGTGGCTCAGGTACGTTACTCACGGTTCTTGTTTTCACCACCTTTATACAGCCTTGGTTGTCAAAGGGAGCAGTATCAGGAATGAGCAGTTATTAAAGCACAAGAAGCAGCATGTTGGGCACAAAGCCTTTTCTCAGCTCGTTAAGATGCTGCTGACATTGGTCTTTTAACCCTGGTTGCCTACGGGCTCCCCCATCTGCCTCTCTCCCCCATCTCTCCCAGCACTAACTGGTCACACCAGTAACAGCATGTTTGAACCACTCTGCCGAGGTTTAATTATTGCATTTGATGACACCTGCATGATACAATTTCACACTGGTATGAAATATTAATTGCTTTCTGTGCTGTAGAATATAACACATTCCAGAGTGAAAAATAATGCTGTTACTGTCTTTATAAATTCTTTTTAACCAAAGATTTTAGATTATTTCCCCATTATAACTAAGACTGTCTAAAAGATTCTGTGTCTCTCCAGAAAAAACATGTATTTACCCATAGCCCTCCTTACCTCTTTGACTAAAAGGAGGTTCCATTATTACTTGAACAATATTTCTCTCTCAGACACCTTCTGCCACTCAAGGCAAAAGCACAGAGCTGTCACTGTTGTCTCACACAGAGAAAAGTAATTGTTCTCTTATACAGGCAATAGTTTCTTTACCCCACATGCTCTGCCCATTCTCTCCAGAATGATTTCCATCTTATGTCATTCCTCTGGTGAGATGATAAATCAGAAATGATAAGAGTTAGAGGTCTTCTTTATGGAAGAGTATGTGCAATTGATTTCATTTTGTAAAAAAACCCCACGATTTCAGACAGCATCACTCTTGGCAAATATCTAAATAGGTATCACAGGAGATTTGTTATGTGAATACAACACACGTCTCAAGGCTAACTTTTAAGCTCAACTGCTTCAGTTTCCTAGATTACTTTAATTAGGGACAGCCAACATGTCCAGACTCAGCTACAAAGAGCAAACACTGCAGAACACGTAAAATGCAAAGCGTTCAGGGAAACTTTTGCCATCTGGAAATCAGGATGAACTTCAGGCAGTGGCTCCAGCAGGGTCAGGATTTCAGTGTTCTGTTTTCAGCAGATCAGCCTCTACTTCTTTCTCATTCATGCAGAGGAGATCTAGCATCACACCAAATCATGGAAATCCTGATTTCTTTTCTTCCTTCTACAAACCAGAGGGAAGAAAATCCAAGAACTGGTGCATGCCATGTGCCCTCTTCCCCTGACTTGCCCGTTTGGTGGGAGCAGTAGGAACAAACAAACAGAGCCTCCTGGGGAAGTCTGCAAAAATCTGAACCTCAGTGATTCATGGAAATAACCTCAAAAAGTAATTAAAACCAATCAGTGAAAGCTACTGCAAATAAAGAGATCTCCATCTCTACCTAAAAGAGAAGAGGGAACATGCTTTTGAAAAATTTTGCTACTAATAGTATGAAAAAGAAATGTTTGTCATTACACTCATATACCTTTAAAAAAGAAGAATATGCAGCAATTGCCTCAAAATAGAGCAAGTTTAATGTTCCAAGGTTGAAAGAGAAAGAGCGGATTCACACCACACATTTGGGGATGGATCATTAGCCAATACAGATCACTGCAGTGTCAAAATTCAAGAATTATTTTGATGAATTTTTTTCTCCTCCAAGGCATTTATTTCTAAGATAAAGCAGGTGAACCAGTGACAGGTATACCTGGGAGGAAGGATCTGGAATATTTTCCTTGAGGGTTAAGATCCAATCTATAGGGCTTTCATAGCCAGAAAAAAAAAAAAAAATAGAGAAAAAAGAATGTTTCTCAACCAAGCAGAAAAAAGCTAAAAAATTTAGTCACACTGGAGCACACATGAAAAATGTTGTGCTTTGAAAAAAAGATGCAGTGAAGTGGCTTAGAGTGAGTTGGAATGAAGTAGAATAACACTGCAAGTATATAACTGGATAATAAAGGAGAAAAAGGGTTGGGTAACCAAACCAAGATTAAATAACCCACTTGGACTAACTCTTTAGTGATTCCTGTAATTTTGCTAAATTTAAAGTAACACACAAAATGTTACTGACTTCTCTCATCTCTCTTTTCCAAGTGGGGAGAAAATAATCCTACTACTAATTCCAGTACTATTAAAAAAAAAATCTTGCATTATTCAAAAATAATTAAGAACATCACCATTAATCTTGATATGGATTTCATTCTGCAGCTTTTTCCTATAAGAGTGAAAAATAAAAATATTTTCTTTCAAGAAAAGAATTTAAATTTGGAAGGAGTGGACTCACTTGGGAAAAAAAAAAGCCGTTTAAAAGGCTTAAAACCTTTGTAAAACAGATTTTCCATTCTTTTCCAAAGTGGATCAGTAATATCCTTGGAGACATGCAAGAACTCCAGCCAGAGGCAAGCCATGTTGGAACACAGAGAGCAGACATTAAAAAGGAATGCTGCCATCCCACTTCAAACAGAAAGTTTTTCACAGTGAAAATTTTATTGTTTTAAGAAGAATGTATAGAGACAGATGAGAACGGTGAAGAACTAGACCAGAACTAAGGGAAGGACTAAGGGAATCTCATGGAACAGGCCAGAAAATATGATTTAAAGAAGAAATACAGAGAAGGAAAAATTCCACTTATATCAAATAGTTCTGGACACCAAGGGAAGGAAAAACTTTGATAAACATTTCTTCTAAAAAATTCCCATCTAAGCTAAGGGTGGTAACCAAGTTCATAACCTTGACTACAGCACTTTACAAAACAAGCTAAAATGCCAGCTTTGCTGTACAGTAAAATCAAATTAAAAAGTGATGAACAGAAGCCCTCCTCAGACAGAAATCTAAAACAGTTTGTGAAGCAAAATGAAATGCTGTGGTTATGTTGTCTAGACCAATAACCCCTTGCTGGCTTGTATCTCCATTATATTGGAGACGTTGGCAAACATTTTCCAAATTAGTGTATTTCTTTCAAACTTAATAATTACTTCCATTGCCTATAAACAGCACAGGCTGCAGGAGATTCAATTATTAGCTGCCCTCAAAAGACAATCCAGCTAAGGCATAATTTCTGCTGCTTCAGTCATAGCAATGAAGACTTGATAATGTAGACAGGAATGAATATAACAAGGCTGGATTAAATTAAAAAACCCAAAAAAATACCCCATTTTTTTTTCTTTTAACAGAAATTACCACAGTTTCTTTGGTAAAGATACACCTCTTAACAGTAATTGGAAACTACTGATTCTGCCAAACTGTGCTTCTGCATAGGCAGGTGGATTTCTGAGCAGTCAACTTTACTAAGTTAAAGCTTCAAAATTACAAAAAAGTGCTGAGAATTTATGATACAAAAACCAGGTTTCCTAAAGGAGCTGGACACATGGAAGCAGAAAGAAAAACCCTCCATTTTTGATTTTAAATCTTGCCCCAGTTATTTACAAGCATACAATCATTAATTTTCACTCGGTACAAATGGAAACCAAACCCAAACAAACAAAATAAACTTCAAATGGAACTAACAACCCACAAAGACAGCAAGCATTTAGGTGCTTAATCATGCAGAGAATCAAAAGACAAGCACAAAAACACCAACCACAATGAAGTGAAAACATATTAAAAAAAATAACTGTACCTCAGAATCCTTTCCAAGCTTTGTGTGGAGCTTAGTTGGGCCTCATATCAACTCACCCCAGAGCTGAGCTGTAGGGAAATGCTCGATGGCAGGCACCAGCAGAGCCATCTCTCCTGATCAGGTAGGTGCTTGTTTTAGGCTTGCCATTAGATCTTTCAGAGCTCCCTTACAACGTGCTTTCAAGCTGGCTTTGCAGGACACTCTTTTCATTTCCTCCTCTCGTGTTTTACACGTGTGTCATGTGCCCAGGGGCTTGGTGTGAACACTTCATTGCTGGCTCCAGGTGCCACTGGAACCAAATCACTGAGCTGATCACGGGAGGAAACACAGCTGGTCCCGCTCACAGTGGAGTTAAAAAGCACTGGGATGGACCCTCATTTAATACCACAGTGACAAATAATGTCATTTAATACCACAGTGACAAATAATGTCACTGCCTTAAGTTTGTTTTCAGACGTTTTAGCATTTGGTGAGGCGTTGAGGTGGAACGATGGCACTCATGCTTCTGTTTTCACAAGGATCACCCCCAGCCCTTCATCACTGTGACAACAGTTTCCAGCTCGGTGTGGAATCGGTGCTGTAAGATTATAATAAAGAAACTGCTTGTTCTCCCTTTCCCTGCCTCGAGAATTAGGAGCAGCCTTGCCGTGGCAGGCTCAAGCGAAACCTCTCGTGCCAGCTTGGTTCTCTGGCACAGGTCTGCCAGCTGCTCACCACTTACACCGTGTGCACAGTGCCCTTGCCGGGGAGGGCACTCAGCACAGGAGCGATGTCTCACACAGGAGCCACACCACAACAGGCCCTGGAAGGGACTGTCCTGCTGCCCTTGGACCAGATTCCTGCAGAACCCAGAGAACAGCTTTTGTCCCCGAGGAACGGCTCCAAGCATACTGGGGGCAGTGGCCAGGAGGAAGAAAAAAGGAGAAGCAACCCCTTTTTTCCCCCAATTTCTCTCAGCACCCCAACTTACTCAGGCTGCCCCAGCAAGCCCCACCCTCCAGGGTAATTAGTTGTGCCCTCAGGCTTTGGACTGCAGAACTTTGCAGGCTTTGGATTGCAATTGCACAGGTGAAATTGTTTTCTTGCTGCTCCACTAGAATAAGCACAAAGCCACTGTTTGTCCATGATACTCTTGAAGGATATCAAAAAATCTACTCTGTACATAGGATGTGGATGAAAAAACTGGGAGATTAAAAAAAACCTGCAGGAAATAGGTTTCTGTGAGATCCCTGGGTAAGCTGAAAATTTACATGTCTTTAAAACCAAGCCAGGCAATCAAGGAAGATTTATCCTTGTAGAAATGTCTTAGAACTTTCTGCTGATTTTCTGCTTTGCAGCTCCTCCCTTTTGCAGAAAATAACCAATTAAGATCAGTTCAGAACACAGTCCAGGCTCTGCCACTGGTCTCCTCAAGAACATAACCTTCTTTTCCCTGGAAAATGCAGCGAAGAGGGAGAAAGTTGTGGAGACCCAGCAGGCCAAGACATGTTAGGCCAAGCAATCAGTGGTCAGGTGTAACATGAAATCTGAGCTGGTTAACAGCTTTACTCTGCTGAAAACATATTTTCCTCCCTTTCTATGTAGACTGAAAGGATTAAAAATGATTTGCTAGAAACCAGGACACATTATTTCACCCAGAGGAAAAGATAACTTGGTGCTGGTGGGGCTATGCAGCATTTCCGTGGTATCCAAACCCTACCAGATTGCTTTACATTTCATCTTCATTTACATATCTGCATACGGTGCACTCAGTGCAGGAGGTTATTTTAATGTAGCAGCAAATTCTGAAAGTGCCAGGCATGGAATTTGTGCCCAAAAGACACATTTCCATGGAGCAGACAGGGGAATGTTCCTGCTCTTCCTAACCCTCAGACCTCAAGGCTGTAGAGCCCTGCCAGGTTCCAGGCAAGGGGCAACGAAGGGCAGTGGATTCCCCCTTGATATAAGCAGGGATGACTTTTGGGATCTTTCATTAACATTTTCTCTAGAAATTCACCCAAATGGCAGCACCAACCCAACAAAGGCTCTCTGGGAACATGAATAAAGCAAATATCAATAAAGACACAGAGGCTGCTGGCTGGATGTGGCTGCACCAATTCCTGCACCAGGATGTTTTGCAAGCCTGCCTGGCACTATAGCAGTTGGAGAAATAAGCACCAAATTCTATACAAAGCCTTTAATATTCAGTTTTCGTACAGAATTTGAACCTCAAATGCTCAGGTCACAGTTTACATCCGCACTTATCTGTAAAGAGTGTCTGTGTCTGGGTTAGAATGAGCAGGAGGTATTCAGTCTACAATTACGCTTCAGAAAAGGAATCTCGGGTTTTAAATAATGCATGTTTCCTCTCGAAGGAGAAACTGAAGGTGCAGTTCCATGACACACTACATCAATTAACACCTAGTTTCAGCCAAAAGAGCTAATCTTCACCTTCTGAAGTAGAATAGAATGAGGTAATGAAGTCCAGTTCACTGAATTATTGAAGAATCTGCACTCATTTGAGGAAATTGTGGGATGGAAAAAATATTTTTGAAGTGCTATTGAAACAAGTTTTTTAGAAAAATTACCTTCGGAAATTAATGTGCACGGCAATTTATGGGAAAAAAAAATATAAGGACCTTTAATATGAGCAAACTGGAAACAGGGTGGCTTTGATTTCTGATCTTCCCATCCAACTAATGGACCAGAAATAAAAGGTTATTCCCACAGCCTTAGTTAATAAACCCTCAAGACTATAAACAAACCAACCTACTGTGCTGCTCTGATTCCTAATCCTTGGTCAAATCATTTATATCATATGTAAAAAAGGAAGTATTACACTTTTATCTGGAGATCTTACACTACTCAACAGAACTATTAAAAACATTATTTCTTCTTTATGCCCACAAGAGATGCAGAGGATTGGAATACACAAAGAAATTCCTGCAGGGCAAGCAAGGGGATAGACCTGAAGAGTGCCAGTTATTCCATGAGAAATAGATACATGCACACCCTTACCCTACCAAGTAGTTATTCAAAAGGGGATAAATTCCTGTCTTACCTCAGGAGCTGAATGGGAGGTGGATTATCTTGTCCTGGGGTAAGAAGGTCTGTTTGGCAACCCTGCCGAGAAGCTGAAGCATTTCAAGTTCACACAATGGTTTGAACTATTTATGCCCTGCAATAACTCGTTTAGGTGTCCCTGATCAAAGGGAGCTATCCCAGCTCAGTGACAAAGCCAGGACACATCCGTGCATCCGCTCTGGAGCCGGGCTGGGAGAGCTGGGGGTGTCCATCCTGGAGAGGAGAAGGCTCCAAGGGGACCTCAGAGCCCTTCCAGGGCCTAGAGGGGCTCCAAGAGAGCTGGAGATGGACTTGGGACAAGGGATGGAGGGACAGGACAAGTGAGAATGGCTTCCCACTGCCAGAGGGCAGGGATAGATGGGGTATTGGGAAGGAATTGTTCCCTGTGAGGGTGGTGAGGCCCTGGCACAGGTTGCCCTGAGAAGAAAAGTTCTGAGCACGATTTTCATTCCTTTGGTGTTCAGGCACCTCATACCTGAGAGAGAACAGAAGTGCAACTCAGCAAAACCCTTGTTCCAGGTACTGGGAAAAGTAAATGTAGCCACTGGTCACTCCTAAGTGAAAAACTGCATTCCCAAGTGGATTATGGAAATCAGGCATTAGCTCTGAAGATGAAAAATCCAATACTTGCAAGGAAAGTGATGCTGTACCAGACACTACAGAGCTGAGGGTAACAGCTGGACTGATCAGCTCCAGTCAGTTGCAACATGGAATTCCCAGCACCATTAGTGTTGTTAAAAGTTCCACATCAAAAAGTGGAGAGGAGTGTCCAGTTTTAACGTTTCCACCCTTTATAATATATTATGTGCAGGTATCTTTCTGTAGCCTTTCTTGTAGAGGTTTTGCTTGGCCTTTTAGTTTTACTTGTTTACTTGAGGACGTGTCCAAACAGCTCATGTAAAGCAAGAATGAGAGTTCTAAAATCTTAATTGCCAGCTTGCTGGTAGATATTGCCTGATTGCAACAGGTAAATGAGAAAACTAGATGAAAAAACAGGGGGGGGAAAAAAAAAGGAAGCGATTTTTTTTAATGTACTGTAACTTTTATATCTTAACCTACCCAAAGAAGTTGCAAAAAGATCAGTTAGATGAAGCACCCATTTGAAAAGTCTAGTCCAGCAAACATGTGCTTTTCTTGGGAGAAAATAAATATAAAAAATTTAAATAAGATATCTGAGCTAAGGGAAATGGATTGCTGACCCATGTCTTGGGGCTTTTTTTTTTTTTGCCAGTAAAGATGTTACTTTAAGTTATAATTACAGCTGCAAAGAAAAAGAAGCAGTGAAAGAAATGTGTTGGTAATTTGACCAAATTAACTCCTGTTTTGGTGGAAGCCAGACACTTTGAGTAACATAATTTACAGGCATTATAAAGTCAGTGTAATTGAATTCTTAATTTTAAATTCTTCACGTTTCTGATTGTAGTAATTCTCTTGACACAGCAGCCATTCAGTGTAACATTACACCAGGAGGCACAGAAAAGTGGTTTCTCTAACTTGTCATGCCAGTTTTGCAGTTCAAGCTCTTCTCAAATGCTGCTTTTTGGCAACTCGTATTGTGCAATGGTTATGAAAGAGGCATTTTGGAGTTTCTAAAGGGTACTCTAGGAAGGCAGCTGACTCCCTCATTCCTACAGTGCCTCAGTAATTATTTCTCATCCTACAAGGCTTTTAATATGTAATCGTCTTATCGGGATTAATCAAGGAGAATGATTCATTATTCTTAGTGGGAAGCAAGGTAAGTTCAACACAACATTAGGGCTGAAAAATGCACAGGACTTAAACTGAACTCACACCAGGATGAAGCTTTAACAACTGGCTCATGTAGACTGTTCTCTGCTGTCACTTCCAAAAATACAGTTCTGTTCCAAGAGTGACAAAATAACAAATGGTTCCACACCTGCTTCATTTCAGTGATGGTACAGAAATGGGTGCTTTGGCTCTTTTTCCTAAACTGATGTAAAACAAAGGCATGTGAAAAGAAAGGAAGGGAATGGAGAAACTACAACTTTTAATTTTGTTACTGAAGCCACAAAAATTCTGAAGCCCGAGCTCATATCTCTTTTAGGACATAAAGTTATCTGTACTACTCTTTCCTTATAGTGTCAGCTCTAATAAATACCACTTAAAGTGTCACTTTAGAGCAGCTCAGTGCCTTTTTTACTGGGCTCATAGGGGACCAGGACTTCCTGGTGCAGAACATGTGGAGCTGGAGATCACACCTTGCTTAGGAAGAGATCTGCAAAGAAGCATCTACATATTTATGAATTCTCCCTTTTTTTTTTGTGCTAAAAGAAAGCCAGCAAGATTAGAAATTTTCAGGTAGCTCTGACAGATCTGAGTGCCTTGATCAGATGCCACCACACCGTCCCTGTGTTTCTCCTCCTCAGAAAAATAAAATCACCTTTGCAACAGACCATCCTGGGAAGATCGGATTTACTCTCACTTAGCCCATGAAAGTTAACTCAGGATTGGATTGAGGGCAACAGCCAGACAGCAGTTTAAAACTCCAGTGCCCTAAAGGAAAATATGTAAGCATATTTTTCAAGTCCAATTAAAGTTTTGGCTCCGAGTGTTTGGCAGAAGGAGAAGAGTAAACATTTCATGACTTGCCTTTGCATGGATGATGCTATGAGGAGATTGTGCATTAACTAACAAGGTCCCTGTGAGGCATTTTTGTCTTTGGGAGAGGGACAGGGGAATCAGAGAATGGAGGGAATGTAGATTGCACTCAGAGCTGTTTTATCATCACTCCGGGGGGCAGTGTGCTCGGTAGTGTGTTTTGAGAGAGAGAAAAAAATCACTTCCGTGGTAGCTGATTTTAACACAGGAATTCAAACAGTTTCTTCGCAGGGTGCCTCCAGCTCCTCAGCTCTGCACAGGACTGATGCTTATCTCTGGCAGCAAAAAATGGTAACAACTATTTCTAGACCTTGAAACAAAATCAGGGCATATGGGGTGTGAGGAAGTACTGCAGTTCCTGTAAGGACTTTTGAAGGCCATTCCTGGAAAGAGTCTAGATCCAACATTTCCTAGAAAACCTGGGAAAATTCCTAGGAAGGGTCTAAACCTAGGACAGGAAATTCCTGGAACAGCACAGGAAGTACTTCAGGTTCTAGATCCAGAAATCCCTATAAAAGTGAGAAAATGCCAAGAAAGGTTGTAGGTCCAGAAACAGTAGAAAAGGTCTCTGTCCAGGAATTCCTGGAAAGATCACACATTCAGGAATACCTGCAAAGCCCAGGAAAACTCCTAGAGAAGATTTAGATTAATTCATTCCCAGAAAGTGATAGGAAAGTCTTTGGAAATTTCTCAGTACAGCAAATCATAACAGAGGTCTCAATCTAGGTATCCCTGGGAAGGGTCTTGATCCAGGTTGTCCAGCAAAACTCCCAGAAAGCCCCAAATATTCCTAAAAAGCTTATGGATGTCAGAATTTTAAAAAATACCAAATCCTGAATGTTGTTTGTTCTAAGTTGCTGAAACAAACTGTTTGACTAACTTTTACATCTCATCACTTGATTTAAAGCCAGTAACACTTTCCATATGGCCAAATCACTTCCCAGCTGAGCATTCTGGTACTGGAAAGGTGAACAGAATTGGAGTCTCTCTTATGAAGTTTCCCCATTATTTGTGATGAAGAACTACCAAAAAAAAAACCCCAAACAAACCCAACAAACGTACAGGGACACCTGTGAGTTATTATTTTAAGCATTTTGGTTCAACTGTCAGAGAAGCAACGTGGGCTTTGTCACCAAGTACTTCAAACCAATCCTGCTAATTAAGATTCCAAGTTTAACACTTGGACATAAACAGATTGGCAAACTAATTTTAGGATCTGCATCTCAGGGGAGGTTTTTTCTAGTCTGGTCTATTTAAGATGATGTGATGAATACCATTGTCATGAGAGGGGTCTTTCACATCACCACATATTCCATTTACACAGCTGGCCCCAACATTTAATCTCTCCAGAATCCAGCTTATTCCCCTCCAGCTGCTCCGGCTCGATAATGCTGACAGAAAAATTTCACTTCAGTAGAACAAGTGGCTCTGCCCCTCAGCACCAATTTCCGAAGGAAGGAAACACCATTCTGTGACAGCCCCTTTGCTGACCACAGCTCACTGGAAATAGAGCCGCAGACCTGGGGAGGAAAGCTTTGCACTTCTGGGCTGCTCATTATCTTCTGAGAATGTGTTTTCATCCACAGGCAATGCCAAGTTTTAAGCTACAACCTTCTGCTCATAAAATAAACTGAAAGACACCAATGATTTCAGTGAGAAAGTCCTCCCAAAGAGCACACAGGAGCTTTAACAGGGCAAAGTGTAAACATTAAAGGTCCAGCTGATTTCAGAAGGATGTATGAAAAGGGAAAGAAAAATCTCAAGGCACAGGTACTTCAGAAGAAAGTAATGCAATTTTTTTTCTGGGGCAATATGAACGACAAGCCATGAGATCTAAAAAAATACAGTGTCAGTCAGATAAGGAAACATCAAATAGTGGGATCAGGAAGAGACTAACAGATTCATTCCCACAGCATTTCCCCTTTAAATCACCATTTCTCCGAGTTTATGTATTTTACATAGATCCACTCCATTTATTGTTTGCTGCATCAGAATGATTTGAGGCAGAAGTTTTTCTAAGGATAAGCTAAAGCAGAACCAGATTCCCCAAGGTTATCTGTGCAGCAGGCAGCAAAGCCTCATCATTCAGCCTTGTGGTAAAAATAGCCCATACATTAATTACTACAGGGGACTTTTCCTGGCTGCATTACAGACCCCAGTGAAACTCTACTGAGTGAGAATTACATGTCGATGAAAGAAGCCACCATGAACAATAATTGTGTAAAGCAAAATGCAAGAGGTGCTAAAATCTTGGTTTAACATCCTCTATTTTGTACAGAACACAATAGGACTCTTCAGAACTGTGAAAAAAGCCTTTCACACTGTAGTTCACCACACCCTGCTTTGGAAAAGAGACAATCCCGTAGTGCTCTCTAGTGGCTGCCAGTCAAAAAAACCTCTGCAGGCTGCACTGCCAAGTTTAAAAATACAGAATTATCAAAATATTCGGTTGCCCCTGTAGTCAGCCACGACTGCCTAGGGAGAGAGCAGGCACTCGTGTTTGCATCAGCCCTCTGCACTGCCCAGGGCTTGTTCTTCCTTAAGGACTCAATTCCACAATAGGACTGCAAATACTGATGTGCCTGAAATTACACGGAATAAATCGAACGCATTTGATGATGAGGAAGTGTGTGAGGTATCCCACAAGTTGGTATCAAAGAGTGGCACCTTCTGACTCTTTAACAAACTCCAGCTGTGCCAGATTTCTTCCTCATCCTATAAATGGTGAAGGGAAAACCATTCCCTTCTGCTCTATCTGGGCTTTGCAGTTGAGACAGCCACGCTGCAAAATGGATGCCTATTCTGGGCTATTAAAACTCTCTCACTGTGCTTAAAACACGATTCATAAACCAAGCCTGAGGCCATCAGTGCTGGTATAAAACCATCTGAGCAGAGACAAGTATGCTGTGCCCACAGTAAGTGACATATTTCATAACCACTGCCAGGTTACACTGCTCTTGTACATTGTCTTACTGCTAATAAAATTATCCATTGGTATCTGTTACTTCAGGTGCAGAAATAAAGGCTAGATGGCAAAATTACCCTTTAAGATAATAAATTAATTCCTAAGGTAGGTACACCAAGAATTTCCCCTGTCCCACAATGATTCCTCAGTGGATTCTCTCAGCTCCATCAGACATTTATTCAGCTAGATAAAGAACAAATTGCTGAGTGTAAAACCACTATCAGGGGTTTGAAGCATCATCCATTAGCTCCAGGATTTCCTTGACAGCACAAAGGATTGCAGGCTGCCAATTATAATTAAATAGAGCTCCCTGTGGTCTTAAGCAGAGCTCCTCATTGCCCTGGATAGGATAATGCAGGTTAAAACCCAAGAGTAATAGAAAATGGAACCAAACCTGGTCCCAGGAACTGCATTTTCCAGAACTGAAAATATCTCTGTAAACAACATGTAGATGACACTTGCCCTGGGTAGAATGCACAGGCTGTGACATTCCTGTGGTGTCAGCTGATCTTCTACTCAGGAAATCCGGTCAGAGCCCACATGAAAATTTCAGAAGTACACGCTGTACCATTTGGATGCACATATAGAACATCCTTACAAATGGAGAGAGAGATTGACTTTGACAGCTTTGGCTGGTAATGCATTAATAAACAGAATTTTTGTAACAGTCACAAAGCCAAGGGAGAAAAGAAGACTAAGTGTTAAAATAACTCGTGACTTCTGAATGATTTTGAAGAAGCAGACCTAGTGGCACCTTCCCTGACTGATCTAGCTGGATTTATTTCTACTTTCTAGGAGAGGGGATAAAACAACATCAGCAAAAAGACCCTGTTTGCTAGTTCATTAAGCAAGGGTACAATTACCTAATTATAAATACCATGGGTCATACAACCCTTAGCTGCATGAACATCCATCTCCATACAACACACAGGCTTACAAATGACAAGCAAGATTTCTAAGCAGTCATTCACGTACATAAATAATTGCATATTTAGGAAAAAATCTGTGTTCCAAGTCTCTGTATTTCACATTGGGTTAGAATAAAACATTTTTACACTACACGTTAATTAAAAAAAAAAACAAACTAGTTCTGCAACTGAACCTCAAAACTTGAAGGACTTGGTCTTGCAGAATTAATTTGTAGGAGAGAGAGGCTTAAAGTATCTGTGTGGTTCACAGATTATATTAAACTGATGCTGGGAATTCCTTTGCAATGCATTCTTTTGTGTCTAGACCTGAAAGGATACATTTGTATAACAACAAGAGGCACATATTAGGGACAAGTGAAAACAAAGGGACTCTGTGGCGACCACCTGATTTTTGACTTGACTGGAAGAATTTGCCAGGCAAGGTCTGCACTTTACTTGTTGGACAAAGATGTGGAAGGATAACTTTCCAAAATGCTTGAGATCCCAGCTGCAGAGTCTGAAGGTGTTCACCCCATTACAGTCTAGGCTGGTTGGAAGCAAGGCTGGCAAAGAGTGCTTTTTACAGTAGAACAGCACAGAAAATTCCATGATTACATTGTTCTGACTTTGCTTAGGACAGTGTCCATCCCCAGCCTTGGAGTCATGGAACAGAAGATCCATCTAATCCTGCCCTGGGCTGACTTTGCAGGTTAAAGGTTTGCTGTTAGGGCTGACCCTAGAAAAACAACCACTGCCTCTGTCCATGAAGGGAGTTGTGATGGAGCAGCTGAGCAGCCTGACCTTCCAAAGCTCACAGCAAGATGGCATTAAAACAGCACACTGAGCTGCAGCCCAGAGGGGAGGGGATGGCCTAAGATCTCCTGCTGCCCCGGCAACATCCACAACTGGCCAGAAAAACCATACTTAAGAAGTAAACTCCTTTAGCTGGGTTTTTGCTGAGGAATGGTTTCTCAGATGACTCACTGCATCTGCAAAAGAGCAAAGCACAACCTCCCCAGCAGTGATCTTGCTGCACGTCCACATCCTGCCTAAATGAGGATGCAAACTACTGCACAAAACCTCCAGCTCTGAGGATGCAGTAACTGTACCGTGTAGGAATGGTATGAAGTCCTAGTTTTCCTTAAAATTAAACTAGAAATTCCAGAAATTTATTTGTAGCTGTTCAGCTTCCCTTCCCAAGTCTTGCTTCAGGAGCTGGTGAGCAGGAAGTTGAATAGATGGAACCACCCCAAAGATGAGTGTATCCCAGACAGATACAAACCCAACACTCAGGAGCACTCAGAGAAGAATGAACGTGTAGCATAAAGTCACCACAGCATTTCTGCCTGGGGAAGCTCAAACTTCAAGCTTTAAATCAGTTCTCACCCTGAATATGAGACCTGGAAGTGGTGGCCATGACTGTCACGCAGTGCACAACTTCAGTCTCAGAACAGAAACTGCTCTGCTGACTTGGACCTTGCTTATTCTGAGTTCCAACCAATCTGATCTTTCATTCTCTCGCCTTGAGCTGCGCATCAGCTCTAGACTTCCTAGATTGCCTTCCATGAATTGAAGCCCAACTGAGGTTGTATCTTCTGAGAGATGCTCATAAATCCTGATTATTATGGTCTTCACTGGATTTCAGGCCCCAAAGAACTGCAAACTGTGACCTACTGAAGGAAGCACAGCCACTTGTTTCACATGTCACTGGCCCCTAAAGTATTTTAACTCTCCAACAGCTGAACTTCTTGTGTATCGTGGTCAGAAGGTGAAATACCACCTGAAGTCCTGTCTTACACAAGAAATGGAGTGACAATAACAAAGTGCCATTGAAGTAAACGTTGAAATGTACTAACATGAGTGGAATCAGGATTTTGTCCTGCAACTCCACATCAAAGACTCGTCAGCTCTCATCTAATTAGCACAGAGCACCACTTCTCCCTTTCCACTTCTGCTGACAACTGAATGATCTTCACCGTTTGAATTAATTTGAAAAATTTATACGTCAAAATTATTCCAGATTTGGCAACAAGATGAGATCTGAATCAGAATGTACTGTCTGAATGCAATACATAATAAAAAGAAATTACATCTCTGATCAGGCTACAAGTTATCCAAACTTTTCTCTGAAGCAAAAATGAGATGCATTGCTTCTAAAATACAGACTTGCAAAGCATAAGAAAATCAGAGGTTTTTCTTTTTCAGAGGAAATTTGTTTCCAAATTGAATTTAAGTGCTCCAAATAGTTATTTAAAAAGTCTGGCATCTTACGCTGCATTCTTTTATATTTGCAACCAACACCAGTTTCTTGGAGCTATTTCTACTACCCTGAATTCTAGACCCTGCAGGACTGATGTTATAAATGTAACAAGAAACAGTTCATTGGGTTTTTCTGTATTAATTCATAGAGCTTGCAGGGTCTCAATTACCCCAAAAAAGGCTTTCATATCTGCAGTTTTTTGTAGTTTTGGGTATTTGAGACCATGGAATGCTTTGAGGATGAAAGTGAGAATAAGGAACTTCCAGCCATGTGGCTTCTTAAGAACACAGGGCCTGTAAAAAACCAAGATATTTTGTGTACAAGAATATTAATTCCCCAAAATGTGGGAAGGAGGGAGATTTGGACCTGCAATGGAATTTATAAGTACATCCCTTCTCCTCAGACTTCCTGAGGGCCAAGGGGAACAAAAAACCAGAGAGGACAATGAGATTCATCCCTTCAAACTGGCACAAACAGCATTTATGTGGCACATCACCTGGAACCTCGCTGGCTTTGACAGCACCTCAGGAGTCCTCCAGTGGTCCCCACAGAGCTGCCTTTTCCTCGCTCCTTATGCACAATCACAGTGCTCAGTGACCACATCCTGGAGCTCTCTGCTGGCCTTGGCATGTTGAAGACACAGTTCACTCCCCACACACGGGGCTGTTACTATTACAGGCTGCATAATTTGAAATAAGAGTAGAGGTTCCCCTTCTCATCACCACAGCATGGAAGGATGTGAGTAGAGCTGTGTGTCAGGGCAGGGAGCTGAGCTGAGGGTCCTCCTCTACATTTTTCCCAGCCTCTTCCTTTCCTGTTCCTTCACCTGTACAGTGGGAGTGAGCACTGGAGCTGTGAAGGAAAGCAAAGGTGAAAATCAGCTGGGCCATTGCTAGAACAGCTCCTGACGATCAGAAATGCTCAGTGTGCACATGAGGCCCCCAGCAAACGAGCCCCTGATGCTTATTCATTTTTTATTTGCTTTCCATAGTAGTACTTTGGGGAAGACACGTTTCAAGTCTTTGTACTCACAAAGTGGTGACTGCTGGAAGATATTTTATCTCTTCCCGGTGACAGGCATTTATGGTCTTGACAAACAGAGGCTCAAAATAGGCTCCGTGTCCTCTTTACAAAGAAAGCATCTGAGGGGAAAAAACCCCAACAAAGTAAATAGAGACAGGAGGGTTTTGAGCATGGGAATGCTCATCTCTGTTACGGTGAGCATGCTGAGCTACAACAAGCTGGCATAAAAATCTCAAAAACTAGGTTAAGACTCACAAGCAGCAGAACAAATGCTTTCTGTTGCTGCATCTAAGAAAATTGCTCCTAGCCAGGCTGTTTGTGCCTTGGTCATCAAAACAATTTGAACACGAAAGCGGATACTGTCAATCCAAATGTACCCTGAATTCGTTTTCCTAAATAACAACACAAAACCCCCCCATCAGTGGTGCTCAAAGATCACATGTAGGCTTCAGATTAAGGAAAATGAGGTTGTTCAATATTCTGCTGATTCGAGAAAAACAGCGCTGACATGACTCACCTCTTTTCTTTCTCCCCAGAGGATCATTCCTTTCTAACACAAGTTTGGATTTCTCTTTATATAACCAGCTCGTACAACAGGCATTCACCTGTCTGTCAGAAGGAAAACAAACGAAGCAAATCATCCATACCATTTATAAAGTTGCATTTAAAAAAAAAATTTTATCAAGGAAAGTCAGATCAAATGGACATGCGTTGATTTTGCTGTGGACTATGCATCAAAATAAAATTTAAAAAATGTATTTTCTGTGTTCCTTGTGTGGATATTTCATTTGAAGAAGTATTTTCCTGCAACTGAATGGATGCCAATTGCAGAGATATTTGCTATTAAGGTAGAAAAATTTCATCATAACTTTTCATCATAAATATAAAAGGCTAGAAATCCTCTGAGGCATAACTAAACAGATCAGATCATTGCACTTTCTGGGAAAATGCTGAAAACTTGTTTACCACAAGACTGCTGTAGTAAGAAAATAAACCAAACAAAAGGAGAGTCATGTTTCTACTAATAGCCATTCTGATCCTAAACAAATAGTTTTGTTTGCAACACAGAATCATATGAAGTAGTAAATGAAAACTTGAGGACAATTTTTCAGGTACTTTGTACCCACAGGTAGAACCAGGCTTAGTTTCATTCCAATTTCATTCCAATTTCAGAGGGATTTACAAATCAATATACTTGGAATATATCAGTTAGTGCCTGCCTCCATCAGCTTCTATTGACTTTTGTTTAAAGGCTCCATTCCTTTTGGTGTTGGTCTTCCAACATGAAGACAAGACTTTGCCTCACATTTATTTTTCCCTCTCCAAAGCCCTGCCCCAGAAGGAATGCAGAGCCTCCTTTAAGGTAAGGAAGTACAAAGTGCCACCGATACATCATCATCATCTCTGAAATTTGGAAGTAAAAGACGTGCAGACAATCCTACTTTTAACACAAGCAACTTAAGTTTAAATAATTGCATACAATTATATTTTCTTTTGGCGCCCCCTCTCCCAAACATGATGATGCTTCACTTGGAAAGAGCAAGGTCCAGGGGCAGCTCCATCAGCTGGCACAAACCACACCTGGGATTTATTCCCAGACTTAGCCTCTTGATGCTTGGTTTGTCAGGAATGAGAGAAAATGCTCTTTAACTAAGGGAAAACAGCAAGGCAGATTCCAGCCCTGTTTGACTGTATTCTACCACACAATATTTTAAATCCAAAGGAATCCTATAAAGTGTCTTCTGCAGAGGCAACCAGTATGGGAGCTGGTTAAAAATACATCCCTCTCATCCTGTGTGCTTCTATAGCTGCTACTAAAGATGTCTTGGAGATATTTTCTTGGGTTGAAAATATTTTAATATATTCAGTCTTGTACAAATGCTTGAATCTGACATGGAACTTTTCAGCCCTACATTTTAAACATGAAATCAGTATCATTCTTCATCTCAGAAGGCAGCTATATTGATTAGTGCAAACAGACTTTCAGAGAATTCACTAGAAACCATCAACATTTTCTAGCATGACCTAAAAGCTATATAGAGAAAAACCATTTTAAACTTGCTACTTCCTCTCCTTTTAGGACTAAAAATAGATTTGGCTCATTATCTCACTTGGCACCTTAATGTATTCCATTACACGATGACACAGCTTAGATTAAACCACCACATGCTCCTTTTTCCTTAGGATCTACCTTATACACAGCAAGAAGGGACAGTGCTCATTGAAGCAGGAACTCTTTGATATTTCACTTTAAACCCTTTGTTCAGGTTCTGTTCTCGGGACAATATTGCCACGGGCGGATGTCACCCCAACAGCCACACTCAGGCCTTCCTCCAATGGAATCTTGGATGAAATTTTCTTATCAAGCTCCACCATGAAATCCACGCCCACAGGCTTTTATCTTTTCCGGAAAGGTCAGTAAGTTAAGTGAATCTCAGGGACACACAGCCCAAAAGTGACTCCCAGATCAGATGTGTGCACATGTTTAACTTTGAAATTCTTGCTTAAAGAAAAACAGCAAGCACACGTCTCACTGTGATAGATGGGATAGATTTGGGTTAAATCTCCCCCAAACACAACAAAGACATAACCCCAAATAACTGCTTTGTTTGCCCTGCTTTCAGCAATGGCCAAACCCCACTTTCTTTATGTAAGAGAAGCAAAATATTTTCCACATATTTATGTAAAAACAGAGCCAGGCTCTTCCCAGCGGTGCCAAGTAATAGAATAAGAGGCAATGGTGAAAAACTGGTGCTTAGAAAGTTCCACCGGAACATGAGGAAGAACTTCTTTGCTGTGCAAATGAGGCTGTGGAGTTTCCTTCACTGGAGGTTTTCTTGACCTTTCTGGACACAGTCCTGTGCCCTGTGCTCTGGAATGACCCTGCCTGAGCAGGGAGATGGGACCAGGTGACCCCACTGTGGTTCTGCCCAACCTGACCCATTCTGTACCTCTGCGTATGGGAATAAAAAACTGCATTAATGGAACATTTTCTGATACAAATGTTCCTCCCTAAAATTTTGCAAACTTGTACCTGTCTCACAACGGGAACTTGGTCAGCTGTGTGTATAACCACTGCTCTTGAGTCAGCCCAAGAGGTGAGTTATTTCTTAGCATTAGTTTCATGCAAAGACAAAAGCAGAGTTTAAGGCAGGCTCCTCAACACTGCCCTGCTAAAGACACGAGGGGAGAACCCCCACAATACCAGCAAGTGCTGACTGAGCCTTCTACAGGACTGTAGTGAGAGAGTGATTAAAAAGCATCCGTGGTCAAAACTTCCAGAAGACCGGGTACAGACCAGCATCTCCTCTGCCGGCACCCTGTGCTGGATGGGCAGGAACAAAAAAAATCCATAAAAGCAGTTATTCCCTTTAAATTCCCAATCAAGTTATTCAGCCCGAGTTGCAGCATCCCGTTCCTGCGGGGTCCCCGTGCGACACCTGCTTTGCCGCGAGGCCGCCGCCCCAGCCCAGCCCCGCCGGCTCCGCGGAAGCTCCGGCAGAGCTGCGCGGGGGTCCGGGCGGGCGCGGAGCGATTCCCCGCCCGTCCTGCCGAGGGGAACCTATCGGGGGGAGGCGAGGGGCGGACACCGAGCCGGCGGCTGCCCCTGTGCCGGGGGGGTCGCGCCGGTCCCTCCCGCGGGGCAAAGCGCCCGGACGGACGGGACGGGACGAGCACCGGGAGGGCTCGGGGGACACGGGCGGGTCCCGCACAGCGGGGGCGGGGCGGGGCGGCCCCTCCCCGCGGCCCGT
>VXAZ01005564.1:0-141154 GCA_013399875.1 Gymnorhina tibicen | reverse complement strand
CCGCGGCTTTGCCATCGCGGCGCCCGCCCGCCAAGTGAGCGCGGGGGGCGCGGCTGGCGCCGGGTCCCGGCCGGCCGGGGGTCCCCGGGGCCGCCGGCAGCGCTCGACCCCGGCTCCCGCAGAGCTAATTTATGACTTTGGTGGGGAGGGGGAAATGAGGGCTAATAAAGCAGGCTGTTTGCATGGGATCGCCATGGAGACAAGGGAAGCAGAGTCATAATTAAACGCTTTCTGCCCACAAGAAGGTAATTTTCACTTCATAGGGGGAAGCGTCATCTCCTTCTGAAGTGTGGGCACAGAGGGTGGTGCTGAGGGGACACAGCCCAATCGTTAGTATATAAATAGAATATTGTGGTTAGATTTTTCTTTTTTTTTCCTTTAACAATGGCTAAGGGTGTTTTCATCTTAACTTCACTTTGAGGTGTAATTCTAAATGTCTGTTGGTGGTGACTCAGTAATTTCAGATTGTCAGAATATAAGCAGTGTTGAGTCCTTTAGGAAAAAAAAAAAGAAACAAATAGCTACACCACTTTGATGTGATGTGATTGCACGGAAAGGCACAACAACAAGCTGGAAGCAAAGGGTAAGAGCCAGTTTACTCTCGGTTTCCCTGAATAGATGATGGTCACACAAGAGCTGTCAGGTTTCTTTATGAGAAAAGGAGTAATCAAAACAGCGTAAAGACAATGAATGGGGTGTTGATCATCACTGCCCACTACACGGAATTCTAAGCCTAGAAACGGGTTTAGGTTTTGGATCAGGCACTATCAGCCTGCAGGAGACAGTTCCTGGATGCAATTTCGGGCTGAACTTTGTTCCCCTTTCTCAGATTACTGAGTAAATAAAATATTCCAGGCTCTATTCATACACCTGCTATATTGCTTCCTTCTGAGCCAATGAGGATATTAATATTTGTATCTATTTTAAGTTCTTCTATTTATTTGCCTTATCAAGCAATTCTGAGCCCATTGGACTGGAGTGAAATACAAATTAAATTAAGGCAAACAGTGGATGATTTATCCCTGATTACCAACTGTTCCGATACCCTAAGTGAAGGGAACAAAGGACTCTTCTAACATGAACTGCTCGACTCACTCCCAAAGGGGCAATCTTGACTGAAAGAGGAATGTATGTTCCTGCCATTTGATTTCTGGAAGCAGAAGTGACTAATGAAAGGAAGGCGTGTGCAACCTCAGTTCTAATTCCTCTGGATTATTTTCCACTAATTATTTCTTTTGGCCTTTGTGAGATACACAACAAAGACAGTACACAACATGTCCGACAATTCGACAAAGATATAAACATTATTGTGCTTTTTGTTAGGAGAAGGAACTGCCAATACCAAGGAGCATTTTCCCCCTGTTACAGACTCCATCAGATCAGCCAGTATCCCACTGCATGGCAGAAGCTCTACTAAAATGCAAGAGAAGGTGTCTTTTATGTATTGTGTTATTCATGCAATATGTGGAGAGAAACAAAAGGTGGTAAATACGTACGGTTTTTGTCCAGGTAGGTACAAATAGTCAGTGATAGGATTAGCATGTTTGGTAAGCTTTTCAGGTTTTAAATTTGTTCATCAAATAGTATTGAACATCTGTATGCTTCCAGATGATAATAAAATGAACCTAAATTGCTTAATTTAAATAAAATTTTACCCTACAGTGTTGTGAGTAATCATTATGAGCCATTTCATACATTTGGCTACTTAAAAATCTGGAATACAATTAATATTATTTTAAGAATTATGTGTGCTAGATGCCATAATTGCAATTTATCTTATTTTACTGTCCTGGAAAATAATTTTATCATTATCATTATACCAACGTAACCATCTATGGACTCTAAGTGAAAAGACAGTCTTAGGAGTGGGAAATGATATGTCCAAAGTTTGTGTTTACATCCCAACCCTGCTCGCAGACAAACCACTAGAGAAGTGTGATCATGTAAGATTTTTCATTAATCTAAAAACTAAATTAATTTTTATTAAAATTTAAGTCACGTGTTTAAATTATACAGACAAGCAGACAAATACTGAAATATGGGTATAACTGCAAAAACCATTCCTACTTTTACCTGGCATTTGAGTGATGCCATCTCCCTACTGGAGATGCACTCTTGTTTTGGAACAGCTTTTGGACTGTATGATGTGCTCAGGGATTATTCTGCACCAACTCATTTGGCTGTGCCTGCCGAGGAAAGTATGTTGAGGTAGGAAATGTGGTAATAGATGAAGCCAGCATAGACTCTAAAAATTTTTCTGGTTGTGTGGAGTTGCTTAAAGACATATTTATATTCCTCTTCTTGACCTGTACAATTGCAGTATTTTTTTGTTTAGCCCAGCTTTATGCAGGAAGTTTCAGTGCCATAGCTGAGAGCGTAGAGCTGGCAGCATAAAGATTTTCATGTATTTCCAGAGGAAATCCTGTGCTGCAATTCTTCATCTTCCTTTCCCTCCTGAAACACCAGTTTAACCAGTAGAACTGACCCGTCACAGCGGGGTTTGAGCCTCACTGGCTGTCTCAGAATCTGCTCTCACTGGACCAAATCATCCCTTTTTCAGCTGATCCTGAGCAATGTAAACATCAGATCCAAGGAGCTCGGGATGAGCACGCTGCAGGTGGCGAGGGTTGGTTCACCTTCCCAGTACTTCATTTGCAATTTTTTCATGAACTATTGCTTGGGTGAAATGTCAAAGGGAGTTTCCCCATGTGAGAGCAGAGCTGAAGTTTGTTTGTTCGTGAGGTTTTTGTTGTGTTTTGTTCATTTTTAAAGAGGACTCTGTCTTCATCCAGCAAGAGCATGGAATAACTCAGTAACTGGCTGGTTCAAATAGCCGTATGCTAGATTATCAAATAGCCTTAGATGCTGATTTTGAGAAGTTCTGCACAGTCACAGTCCTGACTAATGCCAGCAGAAGCTGCAATTACTCCAAGCCTTGAACAATAAAGGGTTCATGATAAAGCCCGTTATCTAGTGTGCTTTTCCTCGCAAAGCATTCACTGTAGAAATGAAAAGCTGTTTTATAACCTTGATTTAGAAGAGCTGTAATCTTTACAGGCTACAGTGAATTTTATCACATGTAAAAAACTTACAAAATTACCACACGCCACTACAATCTTACAAATATTCCTATAATAAAGAAGATAAACAAGGTGTTCAGTAAACTAGACTAGGGGCATTTAATAGCTATTTACTCCAAAACAGAGACACAAATTCACTGGTTTAGATCCTTCACATGCAACTTTAATTAAACAGCAGCTCCTCAGAGTGATCAGTTAAGACATCACAGTCATGGTCTAAGAAGAAAATATGGACTTTAGTTCAGGCCCTACTGACAAAGAGATGATTTCCTCCAGCATTTAAATGGTGCACTGAGGTCCTATTGGTAATGTAGAGAATACTGGAAATAGTGTAAGAAAGATAAGGAGGAGTGAGCGTTTCTTTGCTTTAATTGGCTCAGTTATTTATTTTCTCCTTTAAGATAAAATCATGCATTTCAGCCTGTGATTTAAGGGACCTATTTTATGGCCACTGTGCAGTATTTTATGACAATTACTATAGTACAACAAACACTGGGCTTTGTGTTTGATTCTGTTTAAGCTCACTGTCACACTGAGTGAGCAAGCCTTGAAAAAGGAGTATGTCCTTAGTTTGGGAAACAGACATCAAAATACTCACGTCTTGCTTACCTATAGACTGTCTCTAGGCCAGGCTGTTGTTAAGAAAGTGAATTTTATCTTAGTCATAGAATCACAGAATGATTTGGGTTGGAAGGGACCTTGCAGATGAACTGGTTCCAGCTTCCTGCCACAGGCATGGACACCTTCCTGACCTGATTAGATCAGGTTGCTCCAAGCCCCATCCAACTTGGCCTTGAACTCCTCCAGGGATGTCAAGAATTTCCTTATCTTATATGTCTTTCCCCTCCTCCACATTTCCAGATAAGGATCAAGAGAGAAAGGGGAGTCTAAAGAGAACAGATTTCAGTATCACCATGTAATTGAGAGACAGTTGCAGGAAGCCAAAATATTGCTCTCATTATATCCTTCCAGCAGTCACAGGGCATGGGGAAGATTGACAATCTCATTTGATTTGTATCATAAGAGGGAGGGGTGCACAGACTGAAGAAGAACACACCATGTCAAAACTCTGTATTACTTGAGGAGATACAGACAACCATGACAATGTGTGAAAATGTCACCCCCCTGCCCCCCTTAATTTTGGGATAATCCATTTGAATTTGTATAAGTACACATTGATGCCATCACGTTTTGCTCTCTGTGCTGCTGCTTTTCCTTCCTGGCACCACACAGCTAAAGACTGCTTTTTCAGGATGGGCATTACTGAGCTCTCCAGCAGACCTTGCCAGTGGTCCACCATGTGTTCCTTGTCCTCCAGTGAAGAATCTGTGTCCAGGCAAGGAGCTGTTGTGGTGCAGGCAGTGGTGTTAGATGTTGTTAACAGCTCTGTCATCATAATTTCTTCCTGCCTGATGAAGGGGGGCTCCTCAGCCTTTGCTCTGGTGTGGTGTGCTTCAAGACCTGACAAGTTAAAGCTACTGCAGAGTAGCTGTTCCGGAGATACGTGATTATGTCTATGCCAGAAATTAATTCCCTTTTTATGTCTATTGATACCACGTGTA
Source organism: Gymnorhina tibicen (assembly GCA_013399875.1). NCBI lineage: Eukaryota > Metazoa > Chordata > Aves > Passeriformes > Artamidae > Gymnorhina > Gymnorhina tibicen. The sequence goes on along the minus strand of VXAZ01005564.1, from coordinate 136,512 downwards.
ATCAGCAGCACTGTGCTCTGAATTAACTCCAGGGGAGAACAACTGCATAAAACTTAAAGCTCCTTCCTCTAGTTTTCATAATTCAAAAGTTCTGTAGCAGGCAGCATTTTTGTGAGTATTCTTCTAGGATGCTAAGAAGAGATGCTGGGATGAGAATTACGTTCCTTTTACATCATCTCTCTTTGGCCTGGAGGCTGACCTGAGCCCAGCAGAGCCTCACAGGCAGCGTGAGGAAGGACATCAGCCATCCAAGTAGTGGCTGGGGAAAGTTGTGATGCAATAAAGAGCAGGTATAGGAATGCTCTCTAATATGGCTTTTCCTTTCTTGTCTTCTGTTTTGAAGCTGTAGCCTCCCCGGGATGGACTGTGCCACTCCATATCTATCATTGTCTTCTCTTAACATTTTAGGGTTGATTTAGCTGTGAAAGGTTTTAATTGACCCCTGTTACTGATGTATTTGTTCCTTGAGCGAGATTGCTCAGTTTGAGTTTGAGAAGTGTTAGGGAGCCCGTGAGCCATTGGAAAGCTGTGCTTTCCCCTTTAACCAGGACACTGGTAACCTCAGTGATGGTGGAAGCTACTGGCAGGGGAGGTTTGGAAACTCAAAAGCATATTGAGAGTAAAGTGTGGTAGATCTGGGCTGCGGGTGCTGGTATGGAGCGAAGGGAAGGCAAAGACAAACAGGAATACAACTGGAGTGCACAGAGATTGGTGCCAGCTCTCTGAATCTGCTCGAGTCATTTTTGCTGCAAATCTATTCATTCCAGGCCCATAATTCAGAAAATCTTCTGAGTGTGTGCTTAACTTCAAACGTGTGCTTAAGGCGCAGGGAAATGGGCAGCAGAGGGAGGACAGAGATGCTGCAGGTGCCCTGCCTGTCAGCTGGGCTGCTGCTTCATCCTCCTGCAGTCGTTTAGATCACTGCAACTTAAATCAGGGACTTAAAGGCTTATCTGTGATGTCTTTAGTTGCTGCATGAATTTTCAAATTTGATCCTAATGCTTGAGCCAGGCCACCTATAAAAAGTTGGGTTTTTTTTTTCACCAGAAAGATTTTGGTTTCCTTTTCATTTTTCTCTATCAACAAGTCTGTTCTGTTAACAGTTTGTTTCCCCTGCATCATATTTCTTCTGAAACAGAATTTTATCAGGTGTCCTACATCCTTTCCTTTATTAATTTATGGACAAAATCAGCTAATCAGTGCTTTTGCTCCAGTTTATAACTGAATTCTATGTTTTACATATATGAAACTTAGTGATACTCTCTCACTCAAAAGTTCCTATTCAACCAAAGGACTCCATGCAGAAAGATACTATTCCACACCTAATGGGGACTGTACTCAGGAATACTCAGTAAAGACTAGAAACTTGCAGGCTATTAATTAATATCCCATTTTCCTTTCCACTGAAATCCAAATTTAAGTCCTATAAAGCTGCCCAGAACATTTGATATTTGTGTGAGTGCAGAGTTGGAGGTTTTCAATACACAGCACCTGAAAAGTCATCACCATATTGCCGAGTACTACAATGGGAGTTATACTGTAAGGAACGGTCCATTGTGCTTTGGAGAAGGCCTTTTTCTTTCTCATCAAATTCCCAGTCCCTTCCTGTTCTGATCCAGCTGGACCCCAAGTCCCCGTGATGCCGAGAAACTTCGCTGGAAGCACAGAACTCCCATTTTGTCTGTGTCCTGCAGCAGAGAATCCCCTCTTTCCCCAGCAGCCCTTGTCCCTGGCACATGGCTCCTCTCATGCGTGGCAGCTCTGCTCCAGCCTTTTCCAGGAGGGGAGGATGCTCTCTCCATCTCTGGAGAGGAGAATGGGCTCAGTGTACTCGGGAAGCTGCAGGGGTGGGACTTCCTGGGTGTGGATTCTCTTGCTCCAAATGCCTAATTTTGGCCCTGCACATACAATTTGTGTCAGTGGTGGGGTAGCATCACGTTGCTCGACACAGCACACACGTAACACAAACTGCTTTTTGCTGTTGCATGAGTATTTTACTTACTGATACTCAGTTTATATTTTGGGATTCAAGAGAGAGCTTGGCAAAGTTGTGTTTCAATGCTACTTTTGCAGAAATTAAATGAGGTCAGTTAATAAGTATGCTATTCATGTTGAGGGGAGGTTTTAGGCTTTTCCAGGGTTTGAGTGTTCCCAGTGTTTGGAGATTTGTATTTAGCCAAACTTTAGAGTTCTGCAAAGGAAATACAGAGCTTTAATGGGGAAAAAAGTGTTTTAAAGTTGTCTTTTCCTCTAAATCCCAAGTTGGCAGGTAGACACTGAATGTTGCTGAAAAGACACTTAAACCATTAAAACCTCTTTATCCAAGAAGTGGAAATACTGATTATACACCATCAAAATCTAGACTGGATTTATGAGAGTGAGGTCATCATATTGGAAATACCTGGTGGTTTTTTATGTTTACACCTTTGTCTCTTTAATTCAGGCTTTCTTTTAAAATAAGAGCAAACCCCAGATTTGATTGTATACCTTAAGTAAAATAACTCAGACCTAATTTACACACCTAATAACTTGTGCACACAAGTAGTTGCTTCTCTGTGCAAATAAGAGAAACTCATGTCTGTTAAATAATAAAAGATCTTCGCACTTTAGCTATGAATGAAGGTGGTTTAAGATTATTCATTCAGTTAATGTTTGCACCACACTTCGAAAATGGAATGAGTTACATAATGCTGGCAGTCATGTTTATCTGGAAATGTAACTGTATATTTTAGTGAGTAGTTAAGTAACAGTGTTAATTTTCCCCAAAATCCTTAATTTGGGAACTCTCTTTCAAGACTGCCCAAGTTGTTCTGTAACGAATGGGCTACGCCATTTATTTATTTATAACATGGGGTTTTTAAACCAAATTTATGGCTTTGTATTTTTAAAATTTAATAGGTAGGATTAATTGCCCTCACTCCTCTAAGCAGGTCAGGTCTATAAATACCAAGAGTAAGTAAAACTAAATACGATGCCTTGATTTTGCTTCGAAATTAGCCAGTTTGGATGCTAATACAATGGATTCTTTGTGCCCATTAAATCCCATGCTTTTGTTTGAAATTCAAGTTGATTTATGGCCTAACTTAGACACAATTTATACGTGCCCCAGAGAGAACATCATATAGCAGCTTGACGCAGGTCAATAGCTCCGTGCTTGAGTCTGCATGAATATTTCAGTGAGATGATCTGTATCAAAGCATATCTTACCCTGCTTTCTGTAGTACAGTAATATTCTGGGTCAGCAATGTGGACCTGTGGTTACAGCTGAAGGAAGGCTTGTCCTCATGCATAAAGCACTTCAGAACTGTTCATATAATGAAGAGACAGTTTGTGTGTTAATTTCCTTAATCTCTTTTTTTTTAACATCCTCAAACTGTTTGGTTGCTGCACAACCAGCAAGTGGACATAGATCACTGCATTACATCAAACCAGTGAAGCCTTCACTGCTTTCTGAGGGCTGCTCCCTCCCTCAGGCCACGCAGTCTTCCCTGTGCCTTGTCCATATTGATCTGCTGGGAATGGCTGTCGCTTTTCATTCAGTTGCTCTCAGAACTCTGCATCTCATCTCTCAACTGAACAGCTTGCACCAAGACTTGGGCTTTTAGCCTTAAAAGAACATAAGAAATGCTGCACTGGGTCAGGACTGAGGTGTGTCCAGCCTAGGACAGTGTTCTTGACAGAGGCCAGAAGCTTGGGACAGTCTGGGAGCAAAGGGAAGGGTGGCTGAAGGAAATCCCATGAATTCCAAGTGAAATAGTCAGGGTCAGTCTCCTGGGCTGCCTTCAAATAACAGCCACAAGGGCTGGTGCTTTGGGCAGCTTTGCTCAGCATCTGGAACCAGTCCTGCTGTCTTGGGGAGCTCAGACAGAACCTGAGTGGGAATCAGCCTCCAAGAGCGTTTCTTGGCTCCTGCAAGTTCCTTTTAAATTGTTCCATCATGAATGAGACGAATCTGTGTGGAATATTTAAATAGAGCGAGCATGATAGTGTATGCAACACTGACTTAATTGGGTTTCTCTGAAGTTTATGCTTTGCAGATGGGACTTCTGTAATTTTGTAAGCTCTGCATTTAGGATAGAAGAAAAAAAAAGTAATTTTTAAAAAAAACTATGGCAGCTATGTAGACTGGGTAGCAGCTTTCTGGGATTGCAGAGGTTTCAAGGAGAAAAACACCCTATTTTCAGATACAGCACTTCAGCTTAGCTTCAGCTTAAATGTTTCCTTCCATGACAGTTGCTCATCTGACTTAGCTCTATGTTACAATGCCTAGAAGGAGACAGTATGTGCTCACATTACACTACCAACTATGCAGAGAAATCTCTAGAAAAAAGAAAATGGAGCCTAGTCTTGGACTCACACAAATTCTGCACTTTTCCACCGTAAGTTTTAAATGCCTCATTTCTTGTTTCACTCAAGAAAATTAATGGAAAAATCAGAAGTGAGATAAACTGTGAGAATCACTTCGGGTTTCACAGGAGATACTTAACTGCAGAGAACTTAATAACACATCTTCCTGCAAGTGAGGAACATAAGTGAACTCCTGCCACCTGGGAATCCCCTACATGTAGGAACACACCAGAGGTTCCTGAAAAATGTGCTATTTTGCTGTAAACTCCTGATACCGATTCAGGATGGAATGGCGTGATACAAAATCTGCGTATCCTCACTAAACCTTTGATTCTGTTTGATCCGTAATGGGAGCAAATATCAGCCACTGCCCGAGGCTGGTGCCTCGAACCCTCGCAGCAGTGGTGAACTTAACAGATGACATGATCAGATGTGGATTTTCTTAAGGCAAACATAGGGAATGTGAACTACAGCTGTCAAGACGGATAGCAGAGAGACTTCTTAGTGTTACGGTGTACATTTGCTGCTGTAATTCAACCAGAAGAATAAACTGAAAGGAAGCCAAGTCAAAGAGATAATTTTAACATGTAGAAATACAAGGCCGTGCCCTTCAAAAATCCAGAACACTGTGCATTAATGAAAGTGTTTTAAGAAGGGGCCCTAACGAATAGAAATTTATCCTGTATGTCTCCTTCTTTAGTCCAAAGAAGTATCACTGAAGGCAACACAGGCTGGTCTGGAAGACTGGCATTCCTCCTGTCTCACTGGGTTGGTGCCTCCATCCATTCTCTCGTTCTCATGTGACAGGGTAGGGCTTGTTGCAGTTTTTTTTACTTCTCAGTCTGTTTTCTCTACAGTTTTTTAGCTTTCCTGCCATCCAGTTTGAGTTCATTCTAGTAGCTAGCTCTTTTCTTCTGCCTTAGCAGATTCAGCAGCTCCTGCTCCAGAGGCCTTTCTCCCGAATGGTTCTCATGGAAATAGAATGGGTGTTACTGCTGTTAACAACAGAGAAGCCAACAAAGCCAGCCTTCCTCCAGGTCCAGCATTTTCAGTCCTCAGTTTGATCTTAAACTGTTAAAAATCTCATTTATGGCTGAGGAGTTCAGATTGGCTCCTCTGCTGTCTAATGAAGTGTCAGGCTGAGTGCACCCTCCTCCCCTGGGGGCCTCACAGCAGCAGCTCTCCTGTGCGTGCTTTGGTGTGGAACCAAACCTGACCTCACACCCAGGCTCTTCCTACAGGTAGCACTTTAGAGGGTCACTGGTGTCATTTTTCATCAGCTCCATCCTCTGTTGACAGTTGCCAGTGAGCTCCAAAGTTACTGTGGGTGGCAGGAGATGAAGTGGTTAAACAACCCTTTGTGAAAGAAGAGCCTGGGAGCAAAATCCCAGGAGAAGCTGTTTTCAATAACTTGTTCCATTTATATTTTTCTCACTCTTGCTCTCACAACACAACTTCTAGGCTTAATTCCAACACGTCAAGGGGTCTCTAGTTCTACCAACCTCTTCTGAAAAAGCTGCACTATGACCTGGGGCATTACTCATCTCTCTTACTTGGGAGATGATATTTTATGTAATCAGCTATTTGTGTCCTGCACCTGCAGAAAATCTATTCCTCTTTGCACCCTGGAATTTAGTATTTGTTCAGTCACCTATTTTTTTTTTTTAGGATTTTAGACATATCTTGCAGTAACTTTTAAAAAAAATCCAGCAGTAAAATAACCCCAACCTCCCCAACCCAAACACTTGGCACTGCCATGAACTTATGCTTTTTCAGATCATGGTTTGCTTGGCTGCTCTAATGAAATAATTATGAAAGAGTTAAGTTACTGAATATACTTTTAGTGGCTTAGACATCATAAAATACAAGCGAAGAACCCACACTTTCTGAACAGAAAGTATGGGATGATGTTTTCACTCTATCCAAAAGGACAGATCTCTCAGAAGGAGGATACACTTTATAAATATTTTAAAATTTATTTTCTCATCCTATTAAAAGAAGTGGAAAGCTACTTTGGTGGCTTTAATTAATTAGTTTTTAATTTGAATTCCCCTCCTTCCCTCAAGAAATTCCCCTGCAATTTGCCAGCAGAGCATTGCAGAAATCTTTTTTAGATCTTGGTGGCTGCTGTAAAGTTGTCTGGGAACAAAATCTACTTTTCAACAGATTAATTTAAATGTACATATCCAAGTAGGGAACACGTGGCAGTAGGTTCAAAACTAACTTTCATTTTAAGCGGTTTCTTGAAGAAAGAGGAGAACTTCGGGTATTACATCGTGGTTTTTCAGAAATACTCATTTTTTAAACACAAGCAAACTTCTTTTTCCTGCTTTACATTAATAATCTGATTTCTAACCAGATACTGTCTGTTAAAAAGAAATCACAGAGACTTAGAAATATCTTTTCTGACAGAAAAAGACAGGACTAAGCATATCAGAGCCGACGGGAATCGTGCAGTTTAGAGATTTTGTTGTTATAGATCATAATATTCTCATAATACAAGAGAGATTACAGAAATATGGCATAGTCTTATTTTGTCTGACATTGTAAAGAAAGAAAGACTTAAAGGATTAGTCTTGGTAACTTAGCTGTTCCTTTGCAATGTATTGTGATATAATAGGAAATAATGCAGCGCAGATCCTGAACATGAAATAAAGCCTCTGGTCAGAATCTCGTTAATGCCAGAAATGATTTAAACCCAGCCAACAGCCCCAGTTTTCTGTCCCAGAAATGACAACACAAGATGTGACGCCTCTTACTCTAATGCTGCATAAGAGCACATCAGGCATGTGATTAAGATACGATTCAACGTGCCTAATTCCTCAAGATTCACTTCTCTCCATTGTTAGAAACCCAAGGACGGCACAAGAAAGCTGGGTTAGGTTTTAGATAGAAGCTTCTACTTTGACAAGGAACCAAACTACTTCCTTTCCCAGTGTCTGTCGAGAGGGATGGGCTAGGGAGGCAAAGTTAAACGTTTTTTCACTCAAGTAAGCTGAGCACCTAATTTACACATTCATTGGGCACAAAGCATCACTCGCTGTGCTAACAAATCACCGTAATGAGGCATTTGCACACCCACACACATTTATACTCATGCTGTTGCTCAGCTTGCACCTGCAGTGGTGGTGAATAGATGTGTAATTGCATCTTGAGCTGCTGAAAGCAGGGCTACAGGCAAGGTCTGTATAGCTGGAGTGAGTGGCTGCCTTCTCGCTTCACTTTGCTGTGGTCGGCAGCTTTTTGGAAGCTGTTCTACCACATCAATCCTGCTTTTCTGTTATCACAGCTCTCAAAGGCTTTTCCGAGGAGCCCTACAGGTGTTGGATTTGAGTCATGAAAATGTTGGGTGACTGCTCCGAGGGCTCATGTCTCTTGCAGAGTCAGAGCACCGGGAGTCCCTCAGCTGATAATACCGGGCGGCTCTGATAGCAAGGACAAGGGCTAGAGAGCCAAAGTTCAGGCGTGCTCAGGTCTTGCAGATAAAGGGATTTGTGAAGAAGTGGTCAAAAACCTGGTGCTGCAAGATCCTCCTGAGAATAACAAGCAATATATACTGAAATCTGCAAAATTTGTCATGGCAGTGCTGATTTCCTGCCTTACAGCCTCAAGTCAGATCTTACAGTCCCTTGACACCAGAAATCAGCAATCCCATCTTCAGGGGAGCCACAAAAATGAAGTCCTTCCACTTCATGAAACATCCAAGACGTGCCAAACTTTAGATTCACGACTGCTGCTGTGAAATTTTTGATTACACCTTCTAAAGCCCTGTTTTTTTGTTCCCTCATTTCTCGTATAGCATCCACCTGTGCGCAAAACAAAACCGTTGCTAACTCGGATGTTTTGTAACCTCCAGAAAAAGCACAGAGATTCCTTTGCAGGCATTTTACCATTGCAGCAAGCCTGACTGACCCAGTGCTCTCATCTTGTCATTTGGGTGGCTTTCAGAAGGTATGACTTCAAAGCTTCTTGTTAAAAATAGTCTGTCTGGAGTGGTTTTAAGGATCTCTTTTATTTCATCCATTTTCTGCCCAAAACACACTCTGACTTCTGAGATGTGAAGAAGGCTTTATCTATTCCAGTGCCATCTAAGTCTGCTAGAGGTGACAGCCTGGTTATTTAGGATGTTTCCTGTGACAGATGGGTTATTTACAGCAATTGTATCCCAAAGGTGTACAAAGTATCATTTTCATAAATTGTCGGCAGCTTTGGGATCCCAAGTATCACATGCAAATCAGCAAATTCCAAGCGGCTCCAGCATCAGATTCCAATAACCCTGGTGTTTGAATAGTAATTATGTTTATATTTTTTAGTGTTTTGTCTGAAATTTAACAGTTCTAATGCATTTTTACTGGGCATTTCACATCTGTGTTTGATACCATCAGTTTGTTGGACTGAGGATAATGGGAGCTCACAGTCACACATCTAAACCAGTGCCTCACTGTAAAACTATTTGCACAATTTAAATGCCTGGACACTAAACTGTGATTCCCTTTCAGGTCCTGTGCTATCATATAATCCATATCCATTGAAAATTGATCTGACATGCATAATCACTGTTTAATTGTAGTATCTCCTAAGGAGGCTATTTTACAGAAGTGAAAACAAAAGCGTAGGACAAGTATATGGTTTTCTCTAATAAGCAAGTTATTCTGATTACCCTGCCCTAATAGCATAATTGCATTCTGGATGTTCTCTGCTCAGCAATAACTCTGGTAATTACAGTCTGTGTGTGGTCCAGGTCCTGGCAGGGGGCAAAGGGGTGGGGTTTGGGGATTTGCTGTTGTTGATGTTGTTGCTCAAATCTGAATTTTAAAAATATGTGCCCAGATTTTTCTGCACTGCAGCTATGGTCAGGCTCTAGGATAATCTCCAGGATAAGAGAGAGTAGCCATCAGGTTTTAATTATTCATTTTTCACCCTTGTTGCTGAAAAAAAATAACAATTTCAGCCTTCACTGGTGGAGGGAAGTGGGAAAAGGAGAGGTAAGGAGGGGATGACAGCAATCACCTGTTTACCTTTGAATTTAGTGTGTTTTCCTGCCAACATGTTGTGTGAAAAGCACAACCCGAGGGTATCTGGATTTCTGACATTTTCTTTCTTCATGTCTCGTGCCACTCTAAATCTGTCAGGCCTGCAGTCACATCCTCACAGTAGCCTGGAGTGAGCTTACGAGAGGCCGACCTCGAGCACCAATTCTGCCCCTAATATCCATAAAGAAGAGGTTGCTGAAATTTCAGCTATATTTAGAACTGAATTTCAGCTGATGAAATACCACTATAAGAGCTCTTTCTCCCAGAAAGTGTAGAGCCTAAAATTAAGGCATTTGGTCATCATAAAGGATGAGAACAAAGCTTTTAGATACAAGAGGATTTAAGTGTGGAACAGTCTTGTAGGAATGCTTGGACAAATCTACTCTGATAGTCCTTAAGAAGTACTACATAACCATCCTCATTTTCCAGTTTTTCCCACCACAAATTACATTTACAGCTGTAATATTCTAGTCCTCCTCTGCTTGAAGAAGACTCCAGAAAACCCAACCCCACCCAAAGCTTGGTCCCCTAAAAAAGGGAAAAGCCAGGCAATTATGTATGTCTGTAACAAAGTTATTGCTAACGGGTTGATGCAGAAAGTTTCTAATACTGAGATCACAGAGAGCATAATAAAAGTGTTTAAGAGCCTTAGCAGAACAGCCAAGGTTTGACAGGGCCCAAATAACCTGTCCTGATGATGTGGCTGAGTCCTGATGGGAAGAACAATTTCACTGCTGTTGCACGGGGAATTCTTGTTCCGTAAACAACAACCTCAGTTCTCCTGGGAATACTGCAGTCACTTCAGAAAATAATACAGCTTGCAATTTGTTAGTTCATGATATGCACTTTGTTTACTATACAAGAGGAGATTTAATGAAATGGCTTGGGGTTTGAGATGGGATTTTTCAGCTATTCATAATCTTGTAGCTGATTTAACCATTCACCTGGAATTGTGATGCAGAGCAAGTAATTGCACACGTTAATGGCAATTACAATAACTAACAGGCATAATGAAGTGTTTTGCATATACACTCGTGGGATTTTTGTGCATGCAAATCATTTGTATATTTTGTACGAATTTTTTTCATTGTATGTAAAAGAGCTCTTCTATATGTTGTTGCCATGCCTATTTTATTCTAAACATATTAAGGATATTAAACTAAACATTCAAAGAATACAAAGCACACAGTTACCACTGATACGTGTGTTATAATTGACTGAGTGCTTAACAAGATTGGACGAATAACGCTTATTTTTTTAATCAAAGGCTGATTCTTATGTGTTTGTCTAGTTCTCTGGTAGATCAAGGGCTGTCTTATTTACTAGAAATACAAAAATTTTAACTGAACATTGAGAAAATCCCCTTGGGGATTTTCTTGAGAATCTACCAGTGGAAGAACTTTGCTAGAGTTGATAGCACAGAGGCCAGAATTTGCCAGACTGCTCTTCTTCCTTTGGTTTTGTTTCATTACTTCAGTGCTCCTTTTTTATTTTTATTTTTCCTGTGACTGAATAAGTCATGCTACAAGTCATTAAGCTTATCCACTTTGACTTACTCCTGGTTTCTCCACACCCAGTTCCTTTCCAGGTGAGCCAAGTAGACTCCTCCAAGGGCCCAGAGCTGCTGTGGCTCCTTGTTTGGTGGAGTAAGGGTTTTTCTTTGTACATCTTTGCTTTGGGAAAATTTTGATGAGATTAGCCTTGTGCTACTGCATAACCCATTTCATCATGAAATGGAAAAAAAAAGAAATGGGAAAGAATCTCCTAAATTCAGGGAACCAGCTTGCACAGGAGGACAGTCCAGAAAGCTGTAGTTCCATCAGTGGAATGGTTTGGCAGTTCTGTAATGCAGCCTAGACTTCTTCCAGGGAGCAGAATGACTCAGTGCAGAGGAGACAGAGCTAATGATGGCTGAAGAGTCCTAATGATGCGTGTTGTGTACAAACAAAGTACAAATCCATTATATTCTGCTTTCATTTTATTAATTGGTCATTCATTACCCAGTGTACTGTCAATTAAGTGGCTCTAAAGAAATTCACGGTATCCTCCTGCTCCTTTTATCCATAATAAATATGTCAGTCTCTGATTAAATGCCTGAGTGGGTAGAACATGTTTAGAGGATATGACATCGTCTACCTCTTCACAGTATGACCCAAGGCTCTGATGACACAATTAAGGCACGCTCCAGCAGACAGACCAGTTCCCCACAGTGAGCTTCCTCAGTGGGCTCGTCCAAAGTCATAAGGGTTATGATTCAACCTAAAATCAGTCTCCAGGAGTGTCTCAATATACACCCTGCAGAAGTGTCTCAGTGCGCGTGTGGCTCAGAGCTCACCGAGTCAGCCTGTGCCGGAGTGAAGCTCGAAGTGAAACCCAGGCACAGCCACCCATGCTTAATAAAATCACCAATTCTTATTTCAGAGCATTTGGAAATGCTCTTTGGAAAGATAATGTTTAAATTCTGACAAGCAAGGTACCAAATAGCCACGTTAGTCTGGGAACACAGTCAAATGGTTCAATCTATCCTAATTTGGCTAATTTCTCCTAAAAATTACAGTGGTCTCTCCCGTTTAACAAAATTAGGCAGCATCTGTGCAAAGCAAGGTTTGAATAGCCAAGCATATGTTTTGCACACATGCAAATAAACTTAATTAAGAGTTGCACTCAGTCACAGAGTGAGCTGACATAAGGTACTGGTCTAGGACTGAGCAGTGCCACTTGTGTTTGGGTGCCGAATGCAGACAATACACATTTCAAACCCTGCAGAAATAATCTAACAGGTACGAGTTGGTGATGGTGACAGGAAAACTGTGACACAATCAAGGGAATATGCAGGTAGAAAGTGTGGAGGTGCAAATACATTACTCATCAGGAACTATTTGCTCAGCCGTAATGGATGTCATTGCATCTGACTAAATCAGTAAGGGCTGTGAAAGCAAATTTGGGTCATGCTACCACCTTAATTAGTAACTACTAATCTTGCTAAGCTTATTGCCTTCTGAACCAGTCAAAAACCCCCAGACTTTTGCCTCCAGTTCCCCAGATGACCTGTAATAACTTTCAGATCGCATTTTATTTAACTGATCCTGACTTGAAACATGAACAAGTTCTGTTCTTCTCAAAAAATACAGAAATAGCTAAAAATGTGAATTGGAGAGAAAGTCCTTGCTTCTTTTTATAGTCACAGTTTGAATTTCATGCATGGCAGTAGCTCTAAGGCACTGAAGCTATTAGATCATTTTTAGTTCTACCTATTATGTGAGCTGTTTTAGAAGAGAGAGAAACCTACTCAAATATATTTAAAGATAAAAGCAAAACATGAAACACAGCACTTTGAATGTATGCGGGCGTCTGCATCAATGGCATTCACGAGCCAAGTGCATTCTGAAACAATCACACAGAGCCTGAATTCACAGCCCAAACCATTACATAAACACTGCCAGCTTCAGTGGATGTGGCTGTTTGATCTCCAGTGTAGCACTGGGAGATGGCAGCCACACGTCCTGGCCACGGCGCTTCCTTTTGTCACTAATTCACACCAGTCCCAACAACCGAGTGCCAAGGGTGCCTTTGTACCCAAACTGGGGGTCAGCTGTGGGGGAAGACACTCAGTCCACGTGGTGTGACTGGTACCAAACACACTCAGCCTCCTGAGATCTCTGGATTTCCAGCTGGTGGAAGACTCTCCAGTGGGATAGGGAGAGTTAATTCAAGCTGGGGAACTGGTGCATTCCCTCTCCTTATCTTTCATTTCTCCCACATACACCCCCATTATGTTTAAAATGTTTTAGCTGCTTCTACTGGGCAGAGGAGGAGAAGAGAAGCAAGGTAGGTTTTTGTCAGAGTAATCACCTTGTTCTCTCCATTTTAATCAAGAGGGTAGGCTTAGGTATCCTCACATTTGGGAAAGCAATCTGGAGTTGCTGTTGAAGAACCAGCCTGGAAAAGTCATCCAGATGTGCCTAATGAAACATAAATGAAATGGGGTGCATAGAAACCTCTAGGGTATTGCTTTAGCAGAGGGCCATTAATTCTTGGAACATGGCCATGAGTATTGGATCCTCACCTGAGCTTGCAAGCACTGCCATGTTCTGCCCTTTCTGTGCAGGTCTGGGGGAATTGGACATCCTCCTGCAAATAATGCTTGCTAGAACAAGCTCCTGGGCAGTGGGAAATGCCCATGAAATGACAGTTGTGAAGCTGCTTGTGTTTCCATATACCAGAGGCAAATGTTTACCTACTGAAGAGATACAGAGACTACCTGGGATTTTGTCTGTATCTGAACCAGTTGTGCACCTTTTTCTGTTATATTTGTGCTTCCTTTCCTTTCAATGGGATTTGGGGGTGCTTAGTGCTTAGGAGTGCTTTGAACACAGCAAATACGAGGAATGTGGAATTCAGACTTTGGGAGGACCTGTGAAAGGCAACAGGAGATGGGCTTAGAAATAACCACTGAGTGTTACTACACTCTTAACATTCTACCACAAGGACTGCTTGTAATCCAGTATGGTATTTAATTTTTTCTTATGCTTTCGTAACCAGGTGGTTTATGGGTTGTACATATTTTATATACACTGACAAGTATTTTTAGCCAAAGGTATTTTTGATCCCAGACGCTCCCACAGGATTGGGATTGGCCTTTTCCTCTGGTGTGGTTCAACCTCTGGGCTGACTCAGCACAGTAGTGATGCCTTCCCGAGACACATCCTTTACCTAAGTGACACATTTGTGAAACAAGAAATGGAAATGCACAGGGACTCCAGTGGAGATCAAAAGAATCCATATCTTAAATTTCATCTTTTGTTTCTACTATGCAAGAATAGAAAAATATTTTTTCCTGTCCTCTGCATGACATGATTTTTTAGACACAAAGACCTCCATTCTGTGGTAGAGCAATGCTAAAACAGGTTTCTTGTTAAAAACTACTGTTCACTCTCTTTCTCTAATACAAGAACATCCGTGTTTTCCTGAACAGAAGTTACGTGGTGCTAAAGTAATAACTGAAAAGATCTTTCTGTTTCCATTGAAGGAAACATTTGAACTTCCATCTACATCAAAGAATCTCTTTCTGTACTCCTGGCCATTTTAATGGTTTTCTCTAGTAAATCTGAAGGCTAGAAGAGCAGTTGTCATGGGAACTGGCAACAGATGACTCAAGAAAACAAAATTAAATGTTGGCTTGATGTCAACAGCTAATCTAGTGCCCTGCCAACTGCAATCACAGCTAACATGAGCCTTGCCCAGCAAGCTGTGATTTGAAAGGAGTTGCAGCCAAAGATAGAGTTTCTCACCCCATGAACAGGAGAACACTTTAAAAACTGAAACTAATGAGGGGACCCAACAACTTTGGAAACAGTGAAACTTGGAAAAACATTGCTTTTAATTGCTGAGTTAGAGCCTTAACAGCTATAAATCAGTTTCTTCTTTGACATCAAAATTGTGATGTCAAATTAATTACCATTTCAAGATCTGTCTTAGCATTTTCAGAATCCATGTGATTGATCTGTGCTGGGACAGAGTCCAAAAATTGTTTCAAATTGTGGTTTTAGTGCATCTGTTATCTAGAAAATCCAATTCCTATGCTATAATCTATTTTGCAGAGGAACATCTTTAAGTATATCATTTTTAGACATGGAATTTAAATACTTTTTTTCTAAGAAATCATATCTAGCTTCTTTTGTTCGTCATCAGTAGATTTTAAGGCCTAAAGGGTTGCATTAAGGACTGTAATTCAGAGAATATGTAAAAAACTGTCTTTTATATCCAGTGATGGAAAATACAGTCTTGGTTAAGAACAATCTGCTAATACTTGGCTCCTCCTAGTGACTGTTAAATTAGCCCATATGGAGCGTAACAGAAAATAGAACAGTCTTGAAATAAAATAAGAGTGTGTTTAGAGCTTGTTTACATAAACACAGCCTATGAAAATCCATGCAGGTTCACTTATGAAAGTACAGTGGATTAATTAACTATTAAAATCTGTGTGGACACTCATGTTGAGAATTAAAGTGAGCTCAATTTAATTTAGCTTTATTCTGTTCCAAAGTAAATGAACCTAAATTGAATTAAGATTACTTTAATTCTAGGAGAGAGTATTCATGCAAATTTACTGTGGTTTAATTAAGCTACTTCCAAGCACACACACTTAGGTAAATTGGATTAGATTTTGTAAGCATTTCCATGTAAAAAAAGCCTGTAGGACTCGTGTAAAGGACAACTTTTGGTCTGAAATGTCTTTGTGTGCAGTAATGTGTCAGTCTGGCCACTTAAGTAAACATGCAGTGATTGACTCTTCTCTTTGTTCTGGGATTTCCCATGTGCACCTTTGCCACGTTCTCTCTAGTGCTGCTACACACTCCAGGTTACTTCGTGGGGAAGATTTTCTAACCTTGCTGCAGTTTGGGTTTTTTGAACTATCTGCCAAAATTGTCTACGCCCACAACACTTGGAAGCTGTGGAAATTTTAGACTCCCAGGCCAGCTTTGTTGTCAGTAGTAAATTGTCAAAGAACTTGTTCAGAACCTACGACAATCCCTTCTCTAAATATTAAAGCTCTCATTAACTTGATACATAACAAATCCAGTAGGACCTCATTTGCCTTTTTACACGTATCAAATATGTTAGGACGCCTTCTGAATGAGCATCTCACACGCATCTAGATCAGGTTAAGTCAGGAACAGATTAATCCCAATCTACCCAATGCCTCTCCCTGTTTCAAGTCCACTCTCAAAGGGAATACAAGTCAGCTAAACCTACACAGAACCAATCTCTCCGTCCATCCATCCGTCCATCGAAGGGACTGAAAATGTGTGTCTGTCTCAGTCTCCATACATGGGGCACACATGTCTCTTTTTTGGGGGATGTAGCTGAGGAGCAGACAGGAAGTGGAGAGAGCAGAAGGTTTTTCGGGTGGCACTGCCCTGCCCTGGTGGGTGAGCGTGTCCAGCACGTTGCTCACACGCTGCCGAATGCTTTGGAAAAGGCTCATTTGTGGCTGGCCTATCATGAAGCCAAGAGGGAGTTGTGCTACAATATTATGTCTTTGGAGATTGTGCAATTTATGATCTTTGTTCAAGCCTGTGCCTAAAGGCACGATTTAGCCCATATATTGTACATCAAGAGTTCAGAGAAAAGTACATGCAAGTGCAGTGCTCAATTCATCTGTCTTTCCTTCCACTGCAGCTGCATTGTGCATTACTGAAAGTAAATAATGTTACAAACTGATCTCACATCTATTTGCATTATATTCCACATAGAATGGCCTATAAAGAATGCAGTTAATGAATAAAATATAAGGTTTAGATTTAAAAAAATTTCTTCTCTATTGCTGTTCAACAAGTGTTGAGATTTCTGTGTGGTTTTGATGGGAGTTTTGACTTTTTAGTGAATGAAGGTCCTTTTCTATGCGCTGTGCATAGTCCTGAGCTGACCTTGGTGCTGAACACTGGCGTGGTCCTCCCTGGTCCACATTACCACATCCCTGAATTCCCATTGCAAGCAATAGCTGTAAGTTTATGAGGATAAATAACATGTTGGGATATCTTGCTCTTATTAGATGATTAATGTAGAGCCAGTTTCAAATTCTTACAGCAATTTTTGAGGGAGGGTGATGAAGAGAGGTCCAAAACAGCAGTCCATGAAAGCATTACTAGACAGGAAGATCAGCAATTCCTGACGTGCTGATTTGGATCTATGGATATGGAAATTTTATGAATGAAATGAAAATTTGTAAATTTAATGAGAATTTTATCCAGTTTTAATCCTCAGAGGAATGGAAATATAGTTTTAAGGCTATGGCCTGTGCCACCAACACTGTCCTTGTATTGAGTTATTTCAAGATTTATCCCATACAGGAAGGACAGAAACCTGTATTTTCAGAACTGACTAGAAACAAAATACATGTTTTTACACAGTGCAGAAATTGCCTCCTCACTGATTATTCTCTCAAATACAACACACAAGTTGTTTCCTCACTGAGGAACTTCAGTGAAAAGGCAGGAGAGATTGTGAAGAATGCTCATAGAATGTGGGAAGCAACAAGAGAAAATCCTGCAGGGATTTCAGTTGAGTGCTACTGCTTTTTGACATCACTCTTTGCACTTTATTTTATGTTGGCTGGTGAAAAAATGGTCATCCCTGTTTCAAATGATACGCTCTGTGGTGAAAAATGTTAGAAGCTGCAAAGATCTTATTTTAACAAGTGAGAAGAGAAATACATGTTGTGCGTGATGTTAGGTAATGTCTGTGAAGCTTCCCTTAAAAATTTATTTAGAGCTCAAACTAGGAATTTCAATTGCAAATACAGAAATTCATCCCAAGGAGTGGTGTTGGTTAGCAACAACTGGTTCACTTTTGTATTTTTTGTACAAAATGAACCTGATTTACTGTTTCTTGCTTTACTGAAGTTATTCTTGCAGTCTAGAAGAGTGGATAATTTATAGGCTTCTAAGCTTTTCCAGCTTTGGCCAAGTGGAATTTTCTATTGTGCTTCAGTGTTTCTGCCTGAAGGTCAGAAACATATATTTGGGACATCTGTAGAAATATTGGTAAATAATTGATGGATGTGGACGTGTATTTTATTTGTAGGGGTTATATAAAGAGATCACAGGATCACAGAGTGATTCAGGCTGGCAGGGATCACAGAAGATCATCCAGTCCAACACAAAGGTTCTTTGCAAGGGAGAGTTCCTAGTTTCTCAGAGGATGCTGCGGTTGGAAAATAAACTGAATTGTGAAGCTGTATCTTGTTATTGCAGAAACAAGGGTGCAGCACGATTATATTTCTTTGTTCTGTCAAATACCTTAAGAAGAGCTCTTATTCCTGTGGAATCAGTGTCAGTGAAATAAAAACCCCAATGCTGGGTCTTTCACTGCTTTTGGAGTAGTACTTATGTATAATCAGTTTAAGGTCCAATTCTCCATCCCTCACTCGGGGAGCAGTGCTTTGCTGTGTGGATGGTCACAGCAGTGGCCAACAGGAATGTTGTATTCCACACAGCGACACAGGAACACGTCTGATTTAGCGACCTGAGCCATGCTGGCAGGATCTGCCATTTGCATGAACTGCACCCTGATCCTCGCTCTGGAAATAGCTGTACATGCTGTCACAGGGGCTCATAAACTGCGTCAGTGACATCTTCACCGACTGCTAGCATTTCCTATCCACTGTGTTCATTCACAGGATTATAAACGTGTATTGATAGAAAGCCCTCGAGCCCTGACCCTGGTGCAATTGGAATGACGCACTTAATCATTCATCACCTACACTGATAAATCCAGGCTTAATGATTTTAATAATAGCTCAGCATTGCACTGAGTGGCTTCTGTTTGGAAAACTCTGTGTTGGAATAATCACTTCAGACCTATCCAGGGCAGCTATGGCACTACAGACTCCCCACTGGCTACGTTATGGCTCCAGACTCTTGCCCAGGGAAGCAGCTTTTTATCCCAAACATTAGGTAATCTCTTCCCTCTTCCCCTCACAGGAGCTCTACAAACCGACTAACAAAAGACAGAAATACCAACAGAAAACATATTTAAATTCTCAGCCCTTCGCCATTTCACTGTTTCCCCCTTACAGTAATTTCTGGACTTGGACAGGGTTTTATACAACTCAGTTGCATAACAACCTTTCAGTGAACCATTAAATTGCTTACACATACAACAAATTTCTGTGACAGATGATAAAAATAAAAATTGAAAAAAAGGCCTTATTGAGAAAATGAAAGGAACTTATTGCCACATTTAAAACCCCCGAATATCCTAATTAAGATGGATCAAGACACACAGTGATAGTAGTATATGAATTTACTAGCTTTTGAGTGTAATTCTTAGGATATTTTAAAGATACTTCCAGGAATATATTGGAATCTCTGGTCTCTCTTTTTCTACTAAATATAACATTAATTCCAAATCAGCAAAGGTTACAAGTGTTAATTACTGCAGTAGTAACAAAGTACTCCAAGCATGTTAAGTGTATTCAAACGAAAAAGACTTTAAAACAAGAGAGATTTCTTGGGGTTCATGACAAGAGAACAAATGTCTCCTTCTGCAGTATTTCTAAATGTAATCTTAAAGGTTTTGCTTTAAAGAGTAGCTGTTTCCAGTTTTTATGAGTATGCCTTTGCTGTAGGTATTCATGAAACCTGGCAGAAAAAAGTGTCAAAACTGAGTCCAAACACAATTTATGAGTATTTAAGAAATAGTGAATGTTGTACTCCTAATTTCACCTAATTTAAAACCTGTTACAAAGGATTCCTCAAATGCCAATTTTTCTTCATTGTGAGGGCCTCAAAGAGTCTTCTGATTCTATTTGAAGAGTTCTAAAATTAGCACTCAGCATTCTGATACACAGATTTTCTCACTGTCTGTTTTTTTCTTGGAAAAGAGGAATCAAAAGCAAAACACCTTGGATTTCCAAGAGGTGACCTACCCAATTTGCACCCAGTGACCCCTTCCTCAGTGAGGAAACAAGATTTTCAACGTCCACCTATGCTTTCTGTGCCAAGTTTGTGCTCTGTCACTGCCCAAGCCATTACCTGGTAACTTTGACAATTTAATCTCTTTTTACTGGAAGACTTTCTAAGAAGTTGCACAATAAAGCATTGGAAGATGGAACGTTGCCCAGCTTCAGTGAAAGGAGTCACAACTTATTACCAGCAAAGTGTTATATTTTAGCTATAATCCAAAGAGCTATGAATCTCATAAATAAGTGAATGTCTTCTAACACAGAAATGCACTGGCAGCTGAAATGTAAACTATTACCCAAAAACTATTGCCACGTGCACAGAATTTAACATGAAACATGCAGGATGCTTTGCGAAGTTCACATACTTGGAGCATGTTTGCTAAGAAAAACTTCACTAAAACGTAGTTTCCACTAGGAAATGGAGAATTCCGTTCCATGGACAATACAAAGTGTATGAATGGAGCTCAGATTCTAAAAGAGATACATTAAAAAGACCTGTGTTCACTGTAGAGATTATTTATTCCTGCGGTGTAAGTAGCCAGAGGTGTTTCATATATGGAAGTGTAAAAATGAGAGTTCTGAGTCTCATGCAAGAAGGGAAGATTGAGTCTGATAAGGAGGAAAGGTTTTATTTATGGCATTGAAAAATCTGAAGTTAAGCCATTCTAAGCTTTTTGGGAATTTTGCCCATCAGCAAGAGTTCAAAGCAGCAGCTTCCTTAATGTGTTTATTCCTTTGTTAGTCCTGTATCCAAAGTTTCCTCTTGCCTTGGTTGCTGCAGCCTCAGGAGCAACCTGTGACACAGCTGCTGCGTTTGGTAACTTCTCTGGGCCTGAAGAGTGATGATTCACAGAAACTTCGGCACCAGGAAAGATTTGTTTATTTTTCACTTGCGTTTAAGAAGCTTTTGCCAGATTTTCAA
This sequence comes from Gymnorhina tibicen, assembly GCA_013399875.1. Classification (NCBI taxonomy): domain Eukaryota; kingdom Metazoa; phylum Chordata; class Aves; order Passeriformes; family Artamidae; genus Gymnorhina; species Gymnorhina tibicen. Next base: position 115,742 of record VXAZ01005564.1, on the reverse strand, counting down.
ACTTGTGTGCCTAAATTTCAAGTATTTAGGAGCTTAGGAAACATGGGTTTAAAACTCAAAGCAGCCTGTTTGGCACGAGGCCTCTCCCTGACAGATGAATCCCATTAACCTTGTAAAGACTGAGTGCGTATGTTTAAGCACGTTTGGGAACTTTGCTTTAAGAATCTTTAATTTTTAAAGAGATTTTGCTTAATATTTTTATTTACACTTGAAGTTAGGCCTTTGGTTGTCTTAGCTTTTTCCAGAACTTCAGTAAGGAGAAGGGATGATTTCTGTGCACAGATGGACGTCGTATTTTTTTTTTTTTAAATCAACTGATCACTTCAATACAACCAAGAAATCAGGTTTTTAGATATAAGGATGTTTGTCCTTGCTTTGTTTATCTTCCACTTTTCCCTGTACAAAATTTCTGGCCTAGGTTATGCCACTGACGTGAATTAAAAGACTCCCAAAGATAATAAGTTGTTGAAGCAGCACTTCATTGAACTTGTTCCATAAAGTATCCCTTAGGGAATAAACAATGGGCTGTCCACTGAAGTCCTATCTATGACTGAAAGCCTCTGTTTTACATTCGTTCATTGAATTAAACCAGATCAATTTGATATTATCCACAGGATTAGTGCACTTTTTTTTTTTTCAGAAGAAGCAATTTACCTGAGCTGCAGTGGATCCTTTAGTCACTGACTAAACTATTCTGGAAGATAAACGTGGGTGGTTGTAGATGATGCATAAGAAGACTCAATAAGAGAAAAACTGTTAATATCTGTTTCCTGGGGCAAAAAAAGACTGCGATTTACTTTGAATTTATAAGATTTTATGGAAAACGTGTTTAGATTTTCTCCCTGGGTTTTGGCAGTTCCCTAGTAGGAGGTATGCTCAGGGCTCCAAGGAGGAATTTTTGCCAGAACACTGTTTCAGGAATTACATGATCTAGTATCTACAGAAACAGACAGTGCTCAGTTTACTTGAAAAATACTTTCCTGCAGAACTGAAAAATTGTAACTTTGGAATGTGGGTTTAATTTCCAGCATTTCAATGTACTACAGATGTAATACAATAGTGCTCATTAGTATTTTTGAGCAGTCGGTGAAGAGCTGAAGCATCCACGGAATGAAATTTCAACAAAGAACTGTAAACAGTGATTAAAGTGTACAAGAATTCCTGTACCTGTGGGTTTTGGCCAGTTCTGTACAGACACCTTGCAAGCAAAGACCTTCTAAACCACTTTGTTTTTCACTTGGATCTCATTTTCTGCATCATTGGCACAGAATACTTGCACAGAACAGTCATTGTGGTTTTAAGTCTGCTTTTGCCTTCGTGCAGGAAAGCCAGTGTTTTTAAATTTAGATGGTAATAATATGTTCCCACTGACAAAATAATGTAGAAAACCATTCTGAAATATGGCTCTCTGGAAGCTGAGAGCAATGCAGCTGTTCACTGAGTCCTCTCCTGTTTCTTTTAAATCCAGAGCATCTGCCTTCCAAAACACTTCAACATTAAGTCTCCCTAATGAAGGCATTTAGGATTGCAGGAAGGAAAGACTGTTTTCCTGCATTCTGGGAACTGTGGCTAAGACTGGGTGGGGAATAATATGAAATGTAAATATTCTAGAGAAAAATAGTAAGGGAAGAGGCCAGAACAGGCTTTCACTACTGTAATTTGGGCTGGAATCTTTTCAAGCAGTGCTGGAGCAGTTTGCTGACAGTGCTACAAGACAAAATTGTCTTGGGAGAAAGGAATCACAGGTTTGATGTGGTAGCTGACTGAAAAAGCTACACTGGGGTTAGAGGCATTTTAATGGCCAAAACATCTCCAGTGTGTTTGTTTCTGGTGTTACACCAAGTCTAGAGCTCTGCTCCAGCGTTTCCAATGAAAGGTACTGGTTAAACAGCGATTTCCAGCTGCTGCTGCGGGAGAGAAAAAGAGAAACTTCTGCCACAAAGAGAAGTTGATTTGCAGATTTTCATCTGGTTCTGCATTTAGAGAGCTGAGCCCGATCCTGAGCAGTCCATGGGCTTCCAGCGTTGCACACAGTGTACTGTTGGTGATCCCGGCGCCTGTCAGTGCAGACATGATTCTCGTGGTTAAAATAGGAAACGCATTCATCTGTTTTACATAATATACACAGACCTGGAGAGAGCCCAAAGGGTCCATCCTTGTGTTCCTGTGCAACTCGAAAAGAGAAAGTGAAGGAGTTTCAAGGGAGAGCAGTAACAGAGGGTGAAAGGAAATAACCTTTTTCTTCCTCGGGTTGAACTGCTGCCTTCTGTGTGCTCCGAGCAACAGCAGCACTCGGAGGTGAGTAGCAAGGGACAAAAGAAATGAATAGAAAGATGGATAAATCCTTCCTTCCTGCTACAGGTGCCGTATTTCCTTAAACTGATCTATTTTACTGGGAGTTTTAGCTGAGGTGAGTGGAAATTAAAGCTTCGGATGTTTTAAAAATATTTCTGAGATTCTGTATTGAGGGAATGCTGCGAGCTTTTAACGTGAAGGAATTAGGGCTCCTTGGATATTTTGCTTGTGATAAAATATGCAAGAATGTGTTATCTCTGTGATCATTAGGAATAGAGGAAAAAAAATTCTCTTGGCTCTCTTTTACCTAAGCAAGTAGGATTGTTCTTGCATACTTTGGGCTCTGAAAATCATCCATTTTATAACCAGGAATGTGTTCCTCCCAAACTGGGAACCAGGGATGGTGCTGGCAGATCAACTGCATAACGGTTACACGTGCTTATTTCAGGATCAATAGATACACTTTTCCAATAGGGAGAGGGATTTATGTCTGCAGTTATGTTGCAGAGAAGCTGGAGGGAATGGGGGCAGGAAACAAGGAATTTTTCTCACTGCAAGTGCCATAATACTTTTGAGTTTAGGCGTGTGTTGGATAGCTCGTTTCTTTCCTCTTGGCACCGGTGAGAAAAAGAGTTTTGCTAAAAAAATCCAACAGTGCAAGAAAATCTATGTCTGTGAAACCTCTAAATCTGGTCAGGTAATCTAACAGTTGTCCAGCAAGCCTCTGAGTGCATTTTGCTGTAGTTTGAAGGTGCAGAATGTTTGTATGCTACCTAGTACTTTAGATATCAATGTGTATTCATTTTCAAACAACAGCTGAAGAAATCAGAAAAGAAACATATTATTCTATAGCATAAGAACTTTTTCAGTAATGTATATGAACGAGCATATCGAAACATTCAGGAAATTCTTTTTTTTTTTTCCTCCTTTAAATTTGGATCTGCATTATGATTAAAATAAAGTGCCTGGTGAAATTAAATTCACATACTTAAAAAGGAGCCATCAATTCCCTTCCTCTCTCATTCTTCCTACACATTATTCATCTGGTATGTGAAAAGCTGTTCTGTGGATTCCACACAAAAGCAAAGTGAAAAGAAAGCCAAAGATGTTTTAGTTAAAGAACGATTATTTTCGGGATCCTTCTAAAGCACAAAACAAAATGTTCTCCAGATACCGTGAAAATATATATGTAATTTCAGATAATCACATGTTATATACCAGAAAGCCGCTATGTTAAAAGCACATTATAAAGATTTTAAAGGCAGGCACTAAAAACTTAGGAAGTGCCAGAATTAGGGTTGCCTCTGCAATCTTCACTTGGTTCCTTGTGCATAAGCATTGTGATGCAGCCTTAAAGTGCACATCACAGACATTTTTCTCCAGTAATCTGTGAGGGCAGAAGTTATTAATATATTCAGGAGCTTTTATGTAGTGCCTGTGCCTACAGTACCTGCTGCACAAAAGCTCTGAGTAGTGTGGGGCTGGAGTGCCCAATTCGCAGACTGGAGGGGTGTGCAGAGCATCACAGAGAGACTTAGAAGTGCTAATTTTGACTGCCTCACTTGAGAGGTGTACACTGTGCTTTTCCAGACCCACTAGACAAGGGGGTCTTTAAGCACTTTGCATGCTTAGAGAATAATGTTTTACTAAATTCTGTTGTGGGTTCTCAAGTGCCTGAAGATTTACATGTCAGCTGTACTATGATTTACTTCCCCCCCACCGCCCCGGCAGTCTGGCAGGGGTAGGAGACAGAACCCAGTTCTCCAGGGCCTTCTCCATCTTCTTTTTTCCGCAGTTCCCTGACCCATCCACAACTTTTGCAGCCAAGCCACCATACAATTTCTCAGGGAATGACAATAGAATGTTGCATAAGATTACGTAGCTAACAGGAGGCATGTAAGCGCTCTAGTAAAGACTTCAGAATATCAATTAAACCAGCCCCAGACCTTCTGCCACAGAATTCAGCACCAGCGTTCTGCCTGCAGTTCTTCAGGCAGCAGAGGTCCTGTGGAGAGTTGCAGGGTGACAAACTGAACCAGCAGGTGGGAATGAAGGTGGAACCTTTGCCAGCACCCATCAGGTGTTTCCCAGTAGAGAAACAATCTCTGAAATCTTGGATTCCATTTGAGGCTCTGGAGGACAGTGTGCTTTGAATTCAACTTTTTTCATTCCCCTTAGATCTCTCCAACTGAGTTTCGTCTCTCTTAAAATTTTGCCTCCAGATCTTTCTCTCTTTCACATTTCTAATCCTACACTTCACCATTCCGAGGCACAATTTTTCTTCTCTTAGTTCTAAGCCTGGGACAGAGTTTTAGGACATGCTTTGAGGCAAAGCCAATTAAGAAGTTGTTCTGCCTTCAGCTATTTGTTTCCTTTCCCACTCGTATACCACCATCCTGCACTCACCTCCTTGTCCTCAGTTTTGTCCACTCAATGGTTTCTGAGGCGGTGTTGTGAAGTGTAGCATTGAAATAACCCAGATTAAGAGAACCCTTTTTAAAAAGAAGTTATATTATACATATTGAAGGGTTAAGGAGATTTTCAGTGTCTCTTTTTAAAGTGAGCCTAGAAAAAATATTTTAATCTCCATTGAAATGAACAATATGGGTTCTTTTTGCCATTGGATTTTTAGTGTTAGTCAATAGATTGAATCTATGATGTGTTATTTCTAGTAGTGGTAGCCTTCATGCCATAATAATCTATAATGGCTGTGCTGTAAGCATTAAATATTAGACAGAAGATCATGCTATGAATGCTGTATGATTATTGATATTGTGAGTTGGTAAATTACGCTTGATTAATTTATGGATCTCAAACCTTGTCCACCACCAAGCCCTTGTTTCTGCTGGAAATCTGGCACTATTTTGCAATTACAAGTGATTTATGTATTTTTTAGTGGGTTGAAAAGGAGTTGATTTATTGTAGACCTCATGGAGTGGCATTATGGTATTTATTTCAGCACGGTCTTAGTAAAATGTGCCCAGTACAACTTCAGACTTGTGCGACTGGAGCACTTTTCCTCACTCTCCTGGTGGTGTTTGAGATTAAAAAACCTCAAATGAGAACAAGTAAAGGGTTTCCAGTTCTGCATTAGTATTTTCCTGCTCTGTGGTTTTGACCTGAACTCTTAACAGGCTCGTGTGGTAAAGCGAGAGTGGAGTACAAAGCTGTTTGGAGAAAGAAATAGGAATGTTTTCCTTAATGAATGGCCATCAAATGAAATCTGATTAAAGTATGAAAATCCCAAAGGCGCGTGTGGTGAATGGAATTAGATTCCTGTTTGATTTGTGGCAGTCACTTTACCTTTACATTGCAGTTTGATTTTTCTGTTTCTAATCTCAGAAAGTGATGCCTAGGAGAGGTAACTTTGCAGGGTAGGATGTTTTCCATCCTTTTTTGCACTTTACAATACAGACTCTCACTAAAGCAGCTGCAGGGACCTAACAGGGAAACGTCTTAAAATAAATTAGATGAATGACTGATCTGATTTACACATTTCCTACTGTGACCCGAGAACTTTCTCATTGCTTCCAAGCATTGGGGAAAAAAAAATTCTATTTGAACTTAAAATTTTTTAAAGTTAAGGATTTTTTTCATGGCACAAGAAATTTTGTTAATATTTCTGGTGTTTAGGAAAACCCTTCCCTTTGATTGATATTGTTTAACTTATTTTGTACTGAAGAGTGCTGTGGCAGATCCTGAGTTGATATAATCAGTAATAGATCAACTGATTTCATAAGAGCTGGAACAATTTATAGCACTGATAGTGAATCTGCCCGAGAAAAATTATATTTGAAAGTGCTTAGTTCTCTGTGGTAGGAAAAAGTTCCGTGGTTAGGAAACTGGACTAAGGAAAGGATCTGTTCTTTATTCAGTTCTTCAAAACTTCGGAAAATTCATTAAAATCTGTGCCGTAGTCTGTCTTGTAAAGCTGGACTAACCTCCTTTAGAATATTTAATTTGCAATCTCTTCAGAAAAAACATTCTGATTTGTCAATTATTTTCTTGGTTGTTTTTCCATCTTATTTCTCGGAATTGTTACATGCCTCCAAAAATACTCTAAACCTGCCCTTCAGCTTTTACAACAATATTTTTTGAATTTTAAGAGCCAAAAAAAAACCCCAAAACTCTTACTTGGTAGGACTGCAGAGCCCACCACTGCAGATGAGCGGGAGCCATTTACAAAGAGGGGCAGGTCTGCTCTCAGTAGGGATCACACAATAATCATGTTATGACAGAGATCTAAAACAAGAATGAAGATGTCAGAGCTACCTAGCAGCAAATGTAAATTTAATCTTAAGATAAAAGCATATCAAATATACCCAAGTGGCTTATTGCCAGAGATGATAATTAGAAAAAGCTGTAATATGCAAAGCCATTTGTTCCAAATGGCTCTTCAGGGACCAGGTTAAGGAGGAGTTTCCCCTGTGTGGTTTGGTCTTGTTTACAGAGGTTGTTAATAGTTGCAAAACCATCTCGGTGCAAAATATATGTCAAGTGAATGAAAGAGACTTAAATGGGACTTTGGAATTTTCAATGGGGGAAAAAAAAAAGATTATGAGGAAAAGCTGTAAATTTCAGAGTAGTACTAAGGAGAAGATTCCCCTCATACGGCCTGGATCACTCTCTTTTCAGGACAAGAGGGATAAATAATTCTGGGCACAGTAAACAACAGCAGTTTTAGGACCCACAAGACATGAAGTCTGAATTCCATCTGGAGTGGTGCTCAGGGCTCGGTTCAAAAGGGTTTAAGGAGTAAGAGCCAAAATCCAGTTCTATTTTGGGGGAATAGGAGGCCCAGTGCATCCAGGTGCTTAATTTCTGGAAAAGGGACCATGTGAAAATGAGGTGATGGGGAAAAAAAGAAAACCCTAGAATAAACAGTCCGAAAAGCAAGATGCCTGCAAGATGCCTTTAAGTTGATAAAAACATGCTGTGTTTGAAACCCAGGTGAAAAATATGCCCATAACTCAAGATAAAACTGTCATAAAACACAATGAATGGCAGTGGAAAAATTAGGAGATATCACAGGGAAAAGGTTGGTATTCAAAAATTAAAGCTTGCCAGGATGAATGGAGCAGGATCACCTTAGGAGCTCTGGGCATATTTCTCATTTCCCCCTCCCTAGCCCTGAAATGGTGCTCCTGTCACAGGGAAGGATCCTCCTGCCAAAGGAACTGCCAGGAATGTCCTCTCTATTAAACACACATCCATCCATTATCCCCAGACCCCGGTGGACATTGCAAGTGGTAATCATACCTTTCAAAGTAAATTAAATTTCTTGTATCCTTTTTGCTCAAAGAGGATAAATGAAGCCCAGAGGGAAGGGAAAGGTTGCTCAAGGCCACAAGGCAAGTCAGTGGTAGGACTGTACAAAGGAAAAATCAACAGATCTTCCAAGTCTGGGATATCTTGGCCCATGCAGAAGACAGTCTTTATGAAAAGTGACACAAAAAATGTAAATAATGTCCAATTTATGGACATCTGCCTGAAAAAAACCACACTGAAGTATAAATACCATAAAACTTGGGGTTGAATCCTGAGCTGACAACACTATCTGTGTGAGAAGCTCTCTAATGTAATACCTAATTAATCATGAATTTGCTATTTTGCAGCAAGTGGAACTGTATCCGTTTATAAATAGTGTACATACATCCCTGGCTGCATGACAGGATTACTGCTGTGAAATTTTTGCAAATCTTTGAAATCCTGCAGAAGGAGGCATCATCAGGCAGCAGAGAAAGGGGTGACAAAGAGAGGAGGAGCCTGGGGAGAGACACAAACACGAGACTGGCCCTATTAACAGAAAGCTGAATTTTAACCTGCAAATACAGGTTTAAAAACTGCAAACGGGATATCCCATGATTTAAACACGTGGTACCACAACCCCTCCTCTAACTGCACTACCTCCAAAGATGTTTCAGTTTTAATAGATTACGTGACATTTAAAAATCCAAGTGTGGAGAGAGTTGCTAATATATTTAGACTGGGGAGCTTCATTTTGGTCATCTCTGCCTCCAGCTTCCTCTTAAAACATTTAATGGAGCTTCATTCCTCTTGGCTTCTCTGAAGTGGGGACTTTAATTTATTTATGCTGATGAGGAACTTTTCAATATTCTCTTCCCCTCCTGTCACCATTACAGAGAAGAGAGCAACGACTTTTAAAGGAAACTGTTTTTTATCTAGAACATGCAAAATTAAAAAGATACTGGAAAATGCAGCATAATTCAGGCTCACAGCACTCTCGAGACCTAGTTAAAGAATACCTGTTAATGGATTAATTTTTCATGCTCCACATGTGCAGAGAAACGTATTTCATTCAGGGGATATATAGGCCTACAATATAAAATCAATTTCAGAAGTAATGTGATGAAATGGCAGAAGCTGATGAAAGCACTGATTTGTTTGAATATCCCATAATTTGTTAATTGCACAGAAAATGCCTGGCTTCACCCCTCGTGCCGTGGTTGAAGAGGAAAATGCCACACGTGACTGATCTGACAATTATTGTAATGCTTAATGCAGCCAGCCCTCTCTCACCTTCTGCTCCTGCTTCATCTATTTTATATAATTTGGCTACCAAGTATTACCTTAAAGCAAAGGTCAGGATTATTACACATGAAGGATGGGGTCTCTCCATCCTGTCTTCCACTGAGGCCGCTTGTGCCAACTTTCTCCAGCTTTGTGCACCAAACCCCTTCAGATTTATTCCCTGGTCCTTCCTTGTTCTTTAATTCTTTCTGCAGAAAGTTCATCTCCCTCCCCCAAAATCTCAAGGTTTTCTTAGAAGTCGTGTAACTTACATTAAACCATGGGCTACTGAGCCCTTATGACTCACTTTACCAAGCTCTGCTGAAAAGCCATGTGGGCCAGAAAATTTAATTAATTTCTGTTGTCTCTCTGCAAAATCTATTAATGCTCTTCAAGAAGAAATAAGCTCTGTCACTCACAGGAAACTGAGCTATCACACCCTGATATTTTTGCAGCACTATGTTTTTTTGCCAAAATTAGATCTCAGTCTCTTGCAGGATTATCCAGGCACGATCGCCAGGCACCACTACCTAGGCAGCACTTGGGAAGATGGACAAACATATCCAAGCATCAGAAACTTCCAGAATGCAAACTTCTGACTTTCACTTTTGGGCAATAAGCCTTGGAACTTTGATCCACGTGTGCTCTACTGGTGCAAAAACCAGAGGGGCAGGGAGATCTATCCCATTCCCTTGCCCCTCTCCCACTGTAAAAAGAAAAAAGAGGGGGCATAGCTGCAATTTTCAAGGGGATGTTGTAATTCACTCACCTGGCAATGCTAATAAAGCCAAAGGACTGTTTCTCTCCCCGTGTCTGCAGGCCCAAAGTTTTCTCCCTTGTTTTCAGTTCCAGAGAAATAAAACTGGGCCTATTTTATGGCACAGGCACAGTGCCCCATGGAGACTTTCCCTGGCATGTTACACCTGCACTGCCTCTGGAAGCCAGCTAAAAATATTGCCCAAAGTAGAGAAAAACAGCAGGATCCCCTTACCTCCCTTTTGAGAGAATGAGAACTTTTCCCAGTTTTTCTTATTTGTCTCTGGAAGATGAAAGATAGGTGATAATTCATTTTCAATACAGGCTATAACAATCATCTGGAAGGTGATAAACACAATAATCCAGTGAAATTAGCACTGTGAAACCCAATTAAAATGGGACAGCAACTACAGTGATCTGCAAATCCAGAGGAGGCAATTTACACCAAATGACACATCCGATTATTTTCGTCTGAGCATAAAATTGCACAGTAACTTCCCAAACTCCATTACCAATGCCAGTTACTGTTGCACGTGTAGCAAGACACAAATATATCTGTCATTCCATAACTGCTGAAACACTGCTTGGTGCTTATCCCACTGGGCTGCTTTTTTTTGGAGTAGTTCATGATTCCTTATTCAGAATTCATAATAGGAAGTGACACACCCCTGAATAATATTTAGATTTTTATGGACCATCTATAGATAGGGGGCTAATACGGAAATTCCCCACAGTTCATCTGTATCCTGGTCTACAGAGTTCTCACTTCTCTCTCAATAGGGAATGGAGCTGGATCATAAGCAAACCATGAAACAGCTCTTCCCCCACTCTGAAAGACAGAGCCCAGTTTGAGAGGGGAGAAAATCCCAGGAAATTTGCATTGAACATTGCTGAAGATTCAAAACAGAATTTCAAAGATGGCTTGTGAAATTCTTCAAATGAAATATTGAACAGGGGTCTAAAAATGAACTCTGGTTATTCAAAGTAAACAGCATAGAAAGAAAATTAGTATTGTAAGAAGAGGAGGGAACTGTTTACTTTTTATAGTTCTGCTCATTAGAAGAGTGATTAAATTGATAAAGTGAGATAAAGAGACCAGGTGTCATGTGTTTCACTGAAGAAAGCCAGTCAGCATCAGATTTGACTTCAAACTGAAGTCCCCTGTAGCTGTGCATCCTGGTAGGGCTTGGTTTTATTAAATGTCATGCTAGAAACTATTACGTTGCTGTGCTTATAGGAAGTAGCTGCTGGTGCCATCCCATCTGTGCCTCAACCCTTATTAGCCTCTGCTCTCATTTTCTACAAAGATTAATCTATTTTGAGAAGAATCATGGCAAGAAATTCTGCTTGTGCAGCGAGGTCTCACTGTGGAAGTTGTGAGCCCCGTGAAGGCGTCCTTGTGTTTGCCCGGCACGCGAGGGCACAGTGTCAGGGAGGGGAGGATTAACTGAGCCTGCAGAAAAGGCGTGGATTGGCAATCCCTGGCTTTGCTTGTGGAGCTAAGTGGTCACACATCAGAACAGCCCAAACCCACAGCCACTCTGTGATTCATACCTCCAGCTGTGGCAGCTACAGCTCAAATTAGGCCTAAATATGCACATAGTTCACGTACAGCTGCACACTACAAGCACTGAAAATATTTTTCTGTGGTGGTCAGTGCAGTCATTCTGCACAGCATTCAGGTCTGGTAAAAAAAAACCAGTTACATTATCCATTTGTGCACCCTCAGACCTCACAAACTCTGAATTCTACCGTGTTCAGAGTGAGATAAGGTATCATATCACAGGACAGCTCTGGGGAACTTCCTCAGCCTGTGACCAGACAGAATTTCCTGGGCTAAAGGGTTTAGCTAAAGAAGCTAAAAGGCACAGTCCTGGAACAATATTCAGAGGTGAAGTTTCTCTTTCCAGCACTGGATCAACCTGACTCAGGTCCCGCCACACATTTTAGCTTTCCTGCCTTGTAAAGCACTTGGGTATATAATAACAAAACAGGATTATGTAAGACCCAGCTGTTATGTTGAAGTAACAATCTGAAAACACGGCACTAATACACGATACTCAGCTACTTCATGGGGTTTTTTTATTCTTAATGACTGTGGAGTGCCCAGGTTAGTTTGTAGAACAAGATGTTGAGGACTACTTTAATGAAGAAGTTGTGTGCCTCAAGTGGCTTTACAGTTGCCATGGTAAAATTTATTTGCTGAGTGCCAAAGAGCATCATGGAAGAAGAGAGTTGTGTTCCTTCTTAAATGGTCAAAACATAAGTTAAACCTGCCTTTAGGCTGGCTCAGTGTATCCTGAAGCCACCCTGGAATGCTTTCAACAAATATGAAAAGTTTGAACAGGAACATTTGGTTTTTTTCAGCTGGCTTTGCCAATTTTGGCTTGGGAGATGTCAAATCATTTCACTTTTCATGTTGCCTAAATACAAAGTAGCACTGCCCTTCTCCCCTTGCCCTTCTGCCAGCTCTGGGGGCCAGGGGTGGGGAGAAAAACAAAAAAAAAAAAGAGGAAACAAAAGAATCAGAGGAAACAAATAGCAGGAGAGATGAGACCTAAAGAAGCCTTTAATGGAACTGCAGTTAACTCTTGTTTACAGCCCTCTCACTGTGCATTTAGGCACTGGAGCATTATAAATATGAACGTGTAAGACAGCACTGTAATAGATGCCAAAACATAACTTCTAACTCATGCCTTGTCTTGTTTTATCTGAAAGCCATCATGCACGCTCCTCGGATGAGTGAGATGCATTATTGAGGAGGGGTTAGGAGCAGCCTGGCTGAGCGAGGCAGCCTGGGCACTGGCTTCTGCTGGGCAGCTGGGTTGGGTTTGCAGGATCTCTGGTGCTGACAGTGCCACCCTGAAATCAAGCTCCCAAACCCTCTCTCACTCCGACCTCCACGAGAAGCAGCTATTCTGTAATCAAATCCATATTATCAGCAGGCTCCTTGATGTTTTTTTTTTAGGTTTTCAACACGTAGTTACGTAAAACAATGTGTAAAGCTGCGTGCGTACTTGTATACAGTATAAATATAACATACAGACACAGGCTACAGAATAGCTGCTGAATTTGTGGTGCATAAGCCAAAAGCCCAAAGCCAAAACCCAAGAAGAGCAGACATGAGGGAAAGGCATCTGTTTTGCTCTGGAAACAGAGCTGTTCTGTGTCCCCCATGCTGGCTGCTGGCTCGTGCCCTGCGAAAATCCCCTGCTCGCTGTTCTTGTGGCAGGAGCTGCTGTTGAGAGTTGAGGACACCGAGCAGAAGGATGTGCACAGGGGCTGGAGCCACCACGTGGTGTCTCATTTTTGCCACCCCGAGCTCAGGGCTGGGGCACAGGCAGAGATGTTCCATGAATTTCCCAACGCCTTCTGGCACCGCCAGGCTCTGCCGTCGTACGGGAGGCTGATGTTGACACCAGATCTGTGCACAAGGGCTTCTAACAGCAGGACAGGTTTCCTGCAGATCAGGCACGGGCAAATGACCATACTTCTGTCAAATCAGCCTGAGCTGTGATACACTTTATGCCAGCTCTGTGCTTTTATGCCAGATTCATGCCAACTGGGGGATGACAGACAATTCTTGATACAGCATAAAGTGCAAGTGGTGCAGAGAAATGATACCTGATCCAGCAAAAAAGCTTGCAGGAACAGTGTGGACTAATCAGTGTATTTTAAACAATTTGAGAAGTCAGAATGAGTTTCTACTGGATCTGCACTTTGTACCATTGGGACCATGGTCACTTTGATCTGTCCCTGAATATCCTAAAACTGGATTTATTGGATACTGGCCCAAGAGTTTGTAAACCAAGACCTGCTTGGCATGTCTGTATCTTCTGAGGGAAGAAGATAAATCTTCTTGTGGAAGAAAAGTTGTGTTAGGGTGTCTGAGCTGCTGTATCTAATTCCATGCCATACATCATGGAAATATATAATTCCCCCCATCCAGCACCCTGCTAATGGGGAATGCTGCTTAGCTCTCCATTTTAGACTCACAGCCGTGCAAATGCTGCAGAGATAGACTTGGGTTTGGGTTACTCAGAGACCTCTAGCACAGTGTTCACTTTACAAATATTTTGCCTGCATTTCCTTATTAAACCAAGAACAAAATCCAAAGAAGTATTTGATTTTCAGCTTTAAGCCTTCTGTTCAGGTTTCACTGTGTTTATAGTGAATCACGTGTTTTGGGCAACATACCCGTGTGTTTTTGTGAATGTGATCTCCGCGTGATCCCACCAGGAATGCACGAGACACGTAACTCTCGTAGCTCTGGAGTGAACCCCTAGAATGGCACCTGGGTGAGCGTGTGAAGAAAATGACCAAGTCAAGGAAGTAAAGCCAAATGGATCAGGTGCCTGGAAGCAGGATATGAGCTATTCAGTATAAAATGTCCCTTCAGACTCCTGGGGAGCTGTTCTGTTTGCTGACTTACTGTGACAGGAATTCTCATCCTTTGCCCACACAAAATGTCATCCCAGCTCTGGTATCAATTTCATACCTCTGCAGGGAGCTCCTGGGGACAGAGCAACACCTGCTCTGCTAATCTTGGGGCACCTGGGTCAGGCTCAGGCTTGGCTGAGCAGCACCTGGGGAGGTTCTGCTGCTGCATTAGCTCTGCCTGGTTTTGGGCATGAAGGAAAACCTGTGGTTTTCAGGACTGTCAGCCTGGGATCCTCCAATTTGCTTCCCCCAGCACTAAGGGAGAAGCTGGGTGGGATTCTAGCAGGGGGGTAGCCGTGGGATGCAGCTGTGTGGAGAAATGATGCCTTGTCTATCATCCTGCCTTATTTCCAAATAAATGTGTGCATTTTAAAGCCACTATCTGAACTCATCATCTGAAGGCTATACTGATAGCCAGATGTCAGAATCATAATTTTTTGTCCTTCCAAGCTTTCCCCCAGTAGCTTTAAATAGAAGAATAAATTTTCCATGGAGAAAGAATCTTCTATTAATAGCATTAGATCATTTCAGCACTTGAAAGGAAGAAATTAGTTGAGGGTTTTCATAGGGTTTTTTTTAATACTTTCTAAAATATTGTAAGTTCTTTTATTGTGCAGGCAAGAGTGTCCGCCTTCAGAGTTTTAATTACTAGGGAAAAAATAATTCTCTGAGTTCAAAAATCAAATATAGTGAATAAGATTATGTGAAATGACTTAAAATAAACATCTTCAAACAATCTGGCCCTGTGTGTCAGTTCTCTCTCATGCTTTGATAATCTCATTCCGTTGTTGAAATAGATTTACACAGATTGCAGAGGAGGCTTGCAGCCGATTGAAAAGACTTCTGCTTATCCAGTGCACTGAATTGCCAATCAGAGGTGATGTTCTGGGGGGCAGTCTAATAAATTCCTCACTGTATTTTCTCATAATGGAGAAAATTCAGCCAGTTCCACTGCTGTGATCTCACATTCTAAGATCTCTCCTCATTCATTAAAGAAAATGAGAGGAAAACAAGCTGCAGGCTTCGCTGCCTTTTCCAAATAAACTTTGTTATCCTCTTATGTAAAACACCAGGATATTCCAAGTGGCAAAGAGCTTTATACACAGCCTCACTTAAAAGCAAAACCATAAAACATGTTTTGTTGTGCAGTCACAGAAATTCCAGTCATTTACAGCAGTGAATGGGCAGTGTCAAAGGAACATATGGTATTTTTAGCTCTGCTTCATTACCCAATGTTGTAAACGAACCCTGAATACTTGTAATGTCTAAAAGCTTTCTTGGAGAAGAAAGGCTTTTCCTGCATAGTGTTGATTAAAGTCAGGCTGCTCCTGTGCAGGGGCTCAGCAAACTGCACTGAGCAGGGAGGGGAGGATGCAGGACGAGCAGTCAGACCTGCACAGAGGTGAAAGGACAGCGAAACCAGGGGTGTGAGAGCAGAATGTGAATAGAGGAGGAAGGGGAAGGGTAGCCCAGTGAGAAAGGGAAGAGTCTCGGAGAGGGAGATGTGATTTCAGTGTGACCAGCTCCTTGTCTGACCTCACGTGCAGGAATTCAGGACTGAAGCTCTGTGTTAGAGGCAGACAAGCTCCAGCCAACAGGACTGAGCCAGGGCACTCTAAGGCATAATGATACAGGCCTATAAAGGCTGTAGAGCTGATGGGCCATGCTGATACCAAGAGCCTCTGTTAATGTTTCACAACATCTTTTTACTGTTGTGTGTTTGCCCTTTGAATCCATTTGACCCACCAGTGAATTTGGTTTGTTGATTAAGTTGACCTTTCTTTCTTTTTCCTCTCACTGCACAAGATCCTTGCCCTGGTTTGCTGTGCCCTGCTCAGTCCAGACACAAACCAAAGGAAGAGGGGTCTGGCTTATTCTCAATAAATTATGGCATTTCAGAATGGAGGATGGTTTTGTGCCATGAGCTTCCCCCATTGCTTCTAAATATTTCCTAGGCAGCTTCAAACAGATTTACTTTGG
This sequence comes from Gymnorhina tibicen, assembly GCA_013399875.1. Classification (NCBI taxonomy): domain Eukaryota; kingdom Metazoa; phylum Chordata; class Aves; order Passeriformes; family Artamidae; genus Gymnorhina; species Gymnorhina tibicen. Next base: position 99,740 of record VXAZ01005564.1, on the reverse strand, counting down.
ATGCAACTTAGAGTGCATAGGAAGGGACAGGCACTGGATGAACTGATCTTGGAATAGTGTGGGGATCAGTGTGGCAAGCACTGAACACCCTCTCAGTTCTTATTAAAGCCTGCGGATTTCAGAGTTTCTTGGAACATCACAGGACCAAATCCAAACTATGCCTAGACCAGTGAAATTCAATACTATTATTACACAAAGCAATCCACAAAGTCAACAGCAGTCTGAAATCTCTGCAAATGCTGGAGAACAATCACATGAATTTCAACATGGAGATCCTCGGGTATCTTTGTTATTATGACACTCATAGATAATCTCTTTTTGCAGCTAAGGTATTGTCACTTCCTCTATTAGTGCCCAAGGAGTTTTTTAGCACAAGGAAGCTTTCAGAAGATTTCTGTGGTTTTTTAGTGGTATCCCCCAAAACACACAGAGGCTCCCTCCTGAGGAAGCAGTTATTACAATATTGTGGGGGGTTCTTGTTTCCAGCTCTCCATGACTCATGCAGGCAGCTGAGAACACACTTAAAATATGAGTGCAGAAAAGAAACTGAGAAGAGGGAGTAGTTATTCCACTTCTCTTTCTCTTGGAAGAACTAAAACATACATAAATTTAGGTCAGACAGGGTAAAAATATTCCATGCTGATTTTCCTTCCAAGCTATTTGGGCTTTGTGAGACATGAAAACAGGCCCAGGATATGGTTGAAATGAACAAGACTATTATTTACTTCTTTAATAAAAACCTCATGCATTGAAACAGAAATTCAGTTCATATTCTGTGGTAGTTATAAAATGATAGTTTTGTCACAGATCTGGTTATCCCTTTTGTGTAAAAAGTAATAAATTAAGAATTAAGAAAATAAGAGAAGAAAACAAGAAAAGAAAGTCAAATATTCTTGCTGATGAAAGGTAAATGTTAGAAAAACACTCATTAGGGGTTTCTGTCTCAAAAACATGTCCTGAATGAATATCAAGGGCTGGAGACAAAGGAACTGTCTGGGATTGTTGGTTTAAAAAAATGTGAATTTCAAACTTGTGGCCAGTAAAATTAACAAAATTTGTCTGTGCAAGGAAAGAGCTTCCTTTCATGCTTTAGTTTGGGAAATGGTTGTTACATCTTGTTCTTTTGCATAAACCCTGACCAGCAGAACAGAAGTGCAATCATGTGCTCCCTGGACGCTTCTCAAAATTCTAGATTCTCCACCTTTTCTTTCTTTTTACACCATTACATTATAAATTTAGTCCGTAAACATAGAACTGGAGTGATCTTACCTGTTCAGACAAAACATGCACGGCAGGACTTGGATCAGCAGTATCTGCACATGGGACACGGTGCAGAGAGGGTTTGCTAGCCCAGGGACACTGAAGCTGCTCCACGTCCACCCTGCTGGCCCCAACCACTGAGTTTTCCTGACAAAGTCATGGGAAAATTTGGAGTAGGAAGATCTTTTGCAACTCAGAGTTGCTCCATCCTCTCTGGTTTGACCCCCAGGCCGGCCCAGGGGGAGCAGGACAACGCCGGGTGCGTCAGCCACGTGGTGAGGCTTAGGGGAACCTGCCAGCACTTAAAGGGAGCTGTGGGCAAGGGAGCTTTTACCCGTAGACTTCTAAAACATATATCTATAAAAGCCATTTCTCAGCAGTTATCGTGTACATTTTAGTTTAGGTCCTGGCATTTTATGTGCCAGCTCTGAATGCGTTTCTTCCTCCGTGTATTTCCATTGGAGGTGTAACCACTGTGGTCATGAAACATACTTGTCCAAGCTATTGCCTAATACTCCTGATGATTTGAACCATCTGCAGACGTATTGCTGAGGTTTATTATGTCTCTGTTGCGGTTGTTGGAAGCAGTAAAACCGCACCAACACACGTTTTCTCCTTGAAAACAACTGGAATTTAAAATGGTCTCTAAGAGATATCCCTCCCGTTCTTTCAAATGTAACCATTTCAATAAATGGTGATGGGGTATTTTTCTGACTTGGTTTTAGCACCAATTCTCTAGTTTGCACAGAAAGAATGTTTTATGAACTAAAAAATGAAAATGAACAAAGTTCAATTGCTGGCACTGAACTGCAAGAAGACTCACGCCAGTTAATAAAACCAGTACACCTCTGGTTAAATTCAGAGTCCTTTCTCCAGTAGGTTCAGTGCACTAGCAACCTTAGAAGAGAAGCTGAAAGAAACTCATCCATCTGTGCATTAAATTTGCTTTTTCTGTCACAGCCTCAGCATCCTTCTAGGACTTTTGAAATTGCCATTGTTAATGTTAATTTATGCAAAACAACTTCATTGATGCTAAGATGTGTTGCTGGAAGGCCCCAGGAAGGTCCCTGCCACTCTGGACACAGGTATTTATAGTGGACAGATGCAGTATAAGGACATGTCAGATAAGCTTTAATATGGGGTAAAATGCAATACAAGGGAACTTCTACTTCACCAAAAAATTCAAGAGCCAACATCTTGATGGAAGTTGGTGACTTTTGGTGCCAACAAGTCATAGGAATTTGCATGTGTGATTAGGGGCTTTTGAATCTTGCAGTTTAGTAAGACAAATAATGATCTTTACTCTTCCTCTGGGAAGAAAACACAGGCATCCTTAGTTTATTTGTGGAGGGATGGTTGTTTGGTTTGGTTGGTATTTTTGTCACCAAGAAGAATCTTGTTTCCTTTGCACTTTGTATGGAAAGAGCTCGCTCACTGTCGAGTTGGAGTCACAAGATCACACCACTGCTGCTTAACAAATGCAGCCAGAAGGTGTTGAGTGCTCAGCACCAGCTGCTCACAGACCCACTTCTAACACTGCATTTCTTGCTAATGCAGCCACAGCCAATAAATCACATCAGCAAGAGGAATTGCAGTTACTGCCATAGTTCTCCCTGCTTGGCTGCTCGGTGACACCGAGAGGCAATGGACAGACATTGCTGTTCTCCTGCCAAATTCCCATTTTGCTGTTGCCATGTGGGACATTGTCTCTCTATTTTTCTGTTTCTTACACAGGCCAAGGATTACAACTCAGTACTTTGTTTTTCCTAGTTCCTATAATAGAAGGAGGAAACAACCTGGAATGGAGTCATTCCAAGAGCTGCAGAGGACGCGGCTTCATATATTTAGAGTAATTTCCATGTTTATTCTTGCTCTGAAGATCCTGCCATTCCCATTAGGACTAGGTTGTGGTCTTGGTTCAGGCAAACAGTGATAATCACTACAGTAAATTTGATAAGCAATTATTTCTCTTGGCCCTCGACCAGCGAAGAATTGAATTTTAGAAGGCATGCTGCGGTTTGGTTAAATCAGTGCTTTAAAACCCTTAGCTGAGCCTTGAGAAAGTCCGGTGCTAAGGATGATGTTTAATGCAGGATTTAACAGGTGAGAAGTGCCCTCGCCCTTGGGGACTTGGTAGCATCTGACTGCTCTGTGTTTAAGCACAGATGTGTCTTTTCAGAGGTGCTGAGGGTTTGTGGTACCTTGCTTTGGAGGACTGCTGAGTATTTAGTATAATTGCCTGTTGGGAAGTACCAGTAGACAGTGGAATAAACGAATTTTTTAAAACAATGTTCCCCTTAAAGGATTTCCTACATGTGTCTCATATTTACAGACTGTTACACCCAGCAGAGCAAACCATCCCTAGAAAGAATTTAACCATTCATTCAGGTGAAATGACCTCCCAAGAAGGGTTTCATTACAATTTACATACCAACCAAGTGTATAAATTACTGGTAGCTTTAAAACAATTTTACAAGCAGCCACATTGGATGGATAACCTCAGACAAAAGTTGAATTTGCTCACTATGCCTGTTTTCTATCTACCTTTCCCCGTAGCTGTTCTGCTTTATGTCAGATTTTTGTTGTCTATTCCTTCTCCCACATCTCTGTGCTGTGCTGTAGAGCAGGCCTGGAGTGAGCACCAGGGACTGGTGACTGATATGTATTTGTTGCCAGTGGGTGTGAGGAAAGCGAGAGTGTGAAGCAGCAGGAGTGATAAAGGAGAAAAGAAAACAAAACAAAGGGAGATGCTCTTGCATTTCACAGAGCATGAGGAGTGTTTTCCATCTGCAGCAGTGGCACTGAACAGTGACAGGGCACCAACAGAGAGCTGTGAGTGTTCGAGCAAAGAAGGAAATTATGCATGGAATTACAGGGGCACGGAAGTGCGTAGGACATGAGGATTTGATTAACTCTCGAATAGACAAGTTTGGGATAGATATAAAGTGAGAGCTGATTGTATGTCTGACAGACACAGACTCCCATAAACTGGAGGAACTCCAAACAAGTCAGTCCTGGACCGTGAGTCCCAGAAAAAGCAGTGCACGGGTCCCTGCTGGCAAACATGGTTCCCTTACACCCATGGCTTCCCTGGCTGTTCCATGTCCCTCCAAAGGCAGCTGCTGCCAGGGATAACTGCAGTGGAAGGGATTTGAAGGTGCCTCTTGGAGACAGCCCAGGGTGTGTTTCAGTCTGCAGACTCCCTGAGGATGCTATAAAAAACATCCTTTCAACAGGTTTGCAGCAAGGCTACAGCTAATTAAACAACTGCAGGTGATGAGAGGCTGGTCCTGCAGTGCAGGCAGCAGCTTTACTGCTCTGAGTGCACGGCAAGCCTCATCCAAAGCATTCCTGTGCTTGCTGGGCCTGACTCCCTGTGTCCTGCAGCACAGCATCTCTCCAGGAGCCCGGGGGAAACCGCCCAGCCCCGGGGATTTGTAACGTGTGTGGCACAAACCCCTCGCAGCTGCAGGAGGGACAGACTGGGCACAGGCTGGCTCCTGGCCCTCTGCAGAGGCGGTGCCCATTTGAATGGATTTTTATTTTATTTGAATGGATTTTTTGTGGCTCTGGGGAGATGCTGCTCTGCTGCCTGAGCCAGCTCTCACTGGGGGACAAGGCTTGCAGAAGGCAGCTTTCCCCTCTGCAAAGCAGACGCTGTACAGGCTCAGGTAACTGAATTAGCGGTGCTCACACAGCCATCCTTCATCAGGCTCATTTTCTTATTGCTACTGGGCTCTTTCCTACCCAGGTAAAGCGTGTTGTGGGTTCCTTTATGCAAACACTGACAAACCTGTTTTGTTAATGAACTGCTAATGTCACACCGTGCACTGTAAATCACAGCGAGGGGTGTTGGAACTTGACACAATGATCCAAAAGCATGAAAGGTTCCTGATTAATTTCTTTGCACCTTGGCTCACTTGGTGGTAATGCTGGTAGGTGATATGTCAACTTTCCAAAGGAACATTTTCTGGAAGAAATCACAAATCTCAAGCATACAGAGCATATTTTTATCTAAGAGATTTAGCTGGAGTTGCCACTTCCCTGCTCTCTTTCCTTTGATAAGCATAATCTGTTTTCCCATTCATGTCAGGGAAACCTGGTTTTAAAATCCAAATACTTTGAAGGGAGGCTCAGCATGACAAAATGGAATAAACTTCCCTGGCAAGCGCAGCCCCCTCCTACCACCCACAAGTTATGTTTTATTTTTTTTTTTAAATTTCCTTCAATTAGAGAAAAATGTTAAATCATAATTTAACATACTAAAGAGCAGTGGAAATTATAGAACAAGGACAAATGGCAAACCTTTGAGTCTGATGTAAAAATGGAAGCTCAGACTCTGGAGACCACACAGTAAACTTGCATTTTCATGCAGGGAAGTATAAAAACCTAATCAGGATTTATACCACCCAGCAAAAGGAAAAGTGATTGAGCCCAAGCACAGCCTTTACTGAGGGGAAGCTGAACCCAGAGCTGCTCCTGTACTCCCCTTCCCACTATTTATCTTTGCGTTTTCTCCCTGCCTTCGTGGATCTCCATGAGCCTGCAGCCTGCACAAATTCCCTGTGCCAGATTTTCCCCCCAAGGTAACTCAGGGAATGACGTAGATGCCATGTGGATAAACCTGGCCCACTCGCCATCTGCTCCTGGTGAGGTTAAACTCCCCGAGAGATCAAATCCACGGCGCGAAATCGTGAACATAAAGGGCTGCAGTAAGAGAGAAGAATTCAAGCCATTTTTTCCTTACACCGTTGGCCATACAAAACCTAAAAAAGTGGATAAGTAAATGCCTGAATTTGCACCTCAAACCTGTAATTTTCCCTACTTTATTTCAGTGTTTTTCTGGTGTAATGAATATGGTGTGTCAGAGCAACAACCTGTGTCACATAAGCAGCTGTGCACCCAAAATCAGCTCATGATTACATTCAATAATTACTGCAGGTACCTTGCCTTTCTAAATAACTAAACTGTTAAGAACTAGGTTCTCTCTTTTACAGAGGATTCTGTGTAAGTTTTTTCCAAACCAACCCAAAACAATACTGAAACCTTCGCTGCTGCAAACACAAAGATCTTCAAAAATTAAATAAATGTCAGGTTCTTAAAAAGCTTTTTTTTCTTATTTATAGTTTTCATTTCTAATTTCTAGCAGTCACTCAAAAATCCAAAAATCAAAATACCCCATATTCAAAAAGCTGAAATGGAAACTTCCAACTGGAACATTCTGCTGCAGTTCTCTTTCAAAGAGAGTCAAGAAAGAGAGCATGTCTGCAGAAATGCAGGTGACAGAAAACATTTTTAGAACAAGGAAGAGCTCCATCACAGGAAACATCTAACTGGTGCAATAAAAAAGCTCTTCAGGTTGAATTCTGCTTCTCTGGAATGTAACAGAGGCATTCAAAGGCTCCCAGACTCAAGCAACTTACCCCTGTCCTGCATGTTCAGTTACTGTGGTCAGTTCTTTCTCTTTTAGGATGCTAAACTGAGGAAAATGGGATTGTTCCTGCTGCTAACTCTGTTTCACAATGCTCAGGATAATCCTTACTCTGAAACCAAGACCATCTTTCTGCCTTCCCTGCCCTGCAGGCTCCTCTCACGGGATGAGAAGGGCCCTCAGCAAGGAGCACCTGGAGGGAAGTGCTGGCTCGGTTTGGGACTGACCAGGAGGGGACAGGAACCCTTTAAAGCTGAGCCACCCAGTGCCATCCTCCCTCACATCCTTTTTAGAGGCAGCCCTGAATTCCAGGCAGCACTGAAAGTTACCGGTGGTAAAGGCACCTCTATCCCAATAGCTAAAAAGGTCATTTTGATTCCACTCGCTGTCTCTACCCTCTGCAGTGGACCAAAGGGAACCTTTTTTCCATTTTTAGCTCGATATATGAGTTGCAAAGACGGATGCAATGACAGTAAAGGGGAAAACATGCAGAGCTGCATTACAAACCAATTCATCAGCAAACAGAGCACGCCTGCCTTACAAATTTGCCTGCAGCTCTTGTCTGCTGTGTTATTTTTAAACTGCCTGCAGGTTGCAGATTTTTCAGTGGTCCTTTTCCGACCAGCGTTCACACAGGATTTAGCAAGGCGCAACTTTCGTTACCATGAATTTCAGTCGCCAAAATTCCCAGCACGTTAAAATTCAGCATCCTTCATCTTCCCACCAACTTCTTGCTGCATTCACAGGAGGACACCCCATGTCTCCTGCAGCCTGCCTGCATGGCAAGGCCGGCGTAACTCAGCCCCGCATCCCCGACGTTCCCGGCTGCCGTCCCTCAGCCCGTGGAACGCATCCCGCCCTTGCTGCAATCAGCAACCCAGGCACCCAGCTGCAGACTCATCGTGGAAAACCCGAGAAGATAAACCCGACTACCTGAGCTCAGTGCCCAGTTTGACAGTGCTGTTACCACCCAGACACCTCAGCACCAAAGCCAGCTGCTGTGCAGGCGACAGCTGCGGGCAGCTCGGGGCACTCTCCCGTCACACACCAGCGCACAGAACTCCCAGCAAACCTGCCCCACTTCTGGGGGAGGCTGGCTGGGGTGGAGGCAGGGTTTGAAATGTGTAAATGGGAGAGCTTCTGTGTGCGGAAAACCTTCACAATCGCTGCACAATTCCCACAGAGAGGGGACTTGCAGGAAGAGTGCTCTATTTATGGCACCACAGTGTTTTAAAGAAGAAAGCAAGGGGGTGTTTTTCACCACAACTGCTGCTGATGTAAACAGAAGCTGCAGATGCTCAGACTTTCTGAGGGGTCAGACCCTGGAGCCAAATGTAATGAATATTATGGTTTGTTTGCTTCTTCTTTGTTGCCTGGTTAATTCTGCAGCCCAGAGCTGCACTGCAGAGCATTGCCCGTCACTTTGGAACTTCTCCCCTCTGACTGGGGACGTCTCAGACATTAACCCACTCACACTGGACCACTGTTAGGAACTCTAGAAATTACCCCAGCTAGCATTGTAAGAAGAACTTGCCCAGCATCATCAGCAGGGGCATGGCCACGTTCATTCCCACCTCTTTGGCACACACAGAGCGGGTAACAAGTGTGTGATATGTGAGGGATTTTGTGGGGCTGGAGCTCCAGCACAGAAGTCTTTGCCCTCAGAGGGGTACAGCAAGGAGTTTAAAGTGGTTTTGGTATAAACAAATTAGTAATAAATAAATAAAATAAATTTCAGCCACAGCAAAATCCTGTGGCCCCACAGGGCTGAGGATTTTCTGCTTGTGGGGCAGTGAGGGCCAAGCACAGGCTGGCCTCACTGTGCTGGGGGTTAAACTGGTGCTCACTGGACCCCTGATAAAGACTGTCCCTCATCCTTCCACATTACACAGCGAGTTAAGCTGCTGCTCACTTCCCCCTGCTGATTTGGAGAGTCATGATTTGGCTCTTGGCTGTTTATATTTTGCAGACATCCCCTGTGTAATTGCGTGGCCTGGCCCCAGGCTGTCAGGCTCTGGGAGAAATAACCACATTATTCCACAGAACAGTTAGCATAATTAAAATATTGACTGCAGATTAAAAAAAATGTGCTGAATGTTTCACAGAGTGGTTGGAGGGTTGGCAAGCCTTGGCAGCCTGTTGGCTGCAGGAACTGGCTGATATTTAGGAGTGCCTTCTCCTCCAGCATTCATTGCTGTACGTGGGAACTGCTTTTTGTGCTGTCAACTTCTGATCTCCCAAGCAGCCAACCCACAACCAGGAGAAAATGAACTGACTGGAAATGAGGTGCTCCAAGGGCTCTCTTGTGATTCTTATTGCCAGAGAGACCATTTCCTTGTTATTTATGACTTCAGGACATCTGTCTTGCTGTGTCTCTATCTATTTTTGTTTGTGTCCATCTCTCCCAGTGCATGGTATAGAAACTGCACATGGTGAGAATGTACCAGGTGATAAATCCATTTGCTTAAGGACTGCTTGTACCATATGAGAAACATTAATAAAGTTAAAAAGCCCACAAAAAGCTCCACTGGAACATTTGTTTTAGCTGCTATTCCCTCTTTGACGTTGAATTCTACCTGTGCTTCATCTGCAGTCAAAGTCTAGGGCACAAAATCCTTGCATTTCCACAACCAAGAGGGCAGAAAGGGAGGGAAGAAACCCAGCTGGCAGGGCTGGTGGAAACCACAGAAGCACTAATTCCTACGGGGCACTCAGGGAAACCTCAGTGTCTTTGTGATATCTCCCCGTGCTCTTCCTTAGGGGAATGTCTGGGGCCACAAGCATTGCTGGAGACACACAGGTTTGGGTTTGAATGGTTTCCTGGTATTTTGTGTATCCCCTCTCTGGCAAAAGCTTAAAGTGATCTCATGCTGGCAAGTGTGAAACAAAACACGTGGGGCACGTCTAACCCACTTTGCAGACACCTGCATCCTGAAGGAAGCACAGCAGAGTCAGTAACCTGCCAAGGTACTCCTTTAAATCAGCCTCTTGTTTAATCTGCACTTCCATGCTTGAGAAGCTCCTGGCCTGGGAGGAGCAGCAGTGCAGTGGCACAAGCAAGGACCAGGGACAGCTGAGCTGAGCTCGTCCCACTCCGCTGCAGCTCCCAGGGCTCTGATTCACAGTCTCATCTACAGCTCTTTTGAGATGAGCTAATTTCGTGAACATTTCTATTTCCACTCAAGAGGTGTCACAAGAAATGACCAAATGCTATTTCCTGAGGCTTCTATTACAGCTTTAAAGTGATCATAATAGCAAATTAATAGGAGATCTACTCTGCCATTTTCCATTCTCATTGCTATTGCTGTAATCAAGAGCAGCTAATTCTTCAAAGCTTATTTCTGTGGCACTTCTCATTTTTGAACACGCTGCTAGGAAAGGAGCAGGATATCTTGGCACTCCAGCTGTGGTCTGTAGGCTACTGCCTCTCTTCTGTGCAAGGCTCATTGCTATTTTCTGCTCTCAACTTAATACTGACCTCCAAACTGTAAATTATAAATATCACCTTGGGTAGGCACCATGCTTTCAAAGGCAAAAAAAAAAATATTATTACTTTAAATCTCTTGTAAATTAAACCCCCAGATAAACTCAGTGGAATGCAAATAAAGGTGCTCTAAATTCAGGACAAAGAAAGAGAATTTCACTGGGCATGCATGATGTGTATGGGGAATTGTTACAGCTTTTCTCTGCTCTGATAGTTCACGTAGCCAAGTTTTTAGTTTGTCTCCACTGAATGATTCATCTCTATTACCAGAATTTTCAAAATTAAATGGAAGAGGAGGAATGTGTTCATTCCCCTGCTGTGTTTAATAATCTTCCAAAAAATTGTTTCCTGTTTACTTGGAAATCCCCACCTCCACGCTGTGATTTAGGCATTTTCACCCTGTTAACTTAAAAACAAAGCCTAGAAGATGCTGGGTATGATCTTGCAGTCATAAAGCAATTTATGGTAAATGTTGTTCCAGAGAAAAATTACTTGGAATTGTTCATAGCTCCACATTGCTGATTTAAATCATAACTGGTTGTTGGGCAAAAAAGTACAAATTGCTGCTCAGTTTTTATTTCTGCAACAGATTTGATGGCAGTTTCTCTTTCAACAGTTACTGTATTGGTGCTCTAACACAAATCTCAGTAAAGACATCAATAACCCCATTTAGGGGACTGTCCCACTGTCCTCCATGGCACTGGCTGGCACACAACTGTGAATACTCAGTGGGTACTGTTCTATGCAATACTTGTCTATTAGAAAAACTTAGGGTGCATTTTCAAGGAAAATTATTAAAAATACCTCAATTGATTTTCCAGCTGAAGTGTTATCTCTGCATTCCTGTGGCTTGGCTGGACAAAAGGGAAAGAATTTTCCCCTTAGCTTCCTCAAGGAATAAATTTTCACAATAGTTCTAAGATTTTACTTACGTAGCACATGTCAAACAAACCCTTCTTTTATGTAAGATTTGCATTAGCTCCCAAAAGTCAGCATGTTCTGCGTTAGCTCATGTGAAGAGTTCATTTAAAAGGCAGCAATATCCTGTGACCCAGGAACAGACCTGGAACCTGGGGATCCCGAAGGGATCTGAGCTCTCTCACGCTTCCTCCCAGCTTTCCATAAAGGTCTGCGTTTCTCTAAACGAACATTACATTTGTGTGATTAACTGGAGGCCACGTGAGCCTGATTTACGGATGTGTTAAATTTCCACTGCTCCTGTTAAAGCCACGGGGAGCTCTCAGCTCTCCACGTTTCAGGAGGCTGTGGCAGCTCCCTGCAGCCCTTGGGGGGACAGTGGCACCATTGCCTTGGTGAGCACCTTTGCCTGCCCTTTGCAAGTCACTCTGGAAGGGTTTTGTCCAACAGCTTTTCCCTCTCTTCCCCTCACAGATGAGATGGAGCAGTCCCCTGCAGTGCGTTCTGACTACTTGGTCTCAGGGATTCGCACTCCGCCAGTGAGGAGGAACAGCAAACTGGCAACGCTGGGCAGGATCTTCAAACCATGGAAGTGGCGGAAAAAGAAAAACGAGAAGCTAAAGCAGACATCTGCAGGTAGGCCGAGAACAAGACGGGGATGCTGCGCAGCAAAGCTTACACGGGACATGTGAAATGTGACCTGAGCCAAACCCAATTCAGAGATGCCAGCACCCAACAGATTAATGATGTTTAAGGCTAGGAGGGGCCCATATAGGCTGGCTTCCTACATAACACAATATAGCACGTTTAGAAGAAAAGGTCAAAATATGAGAGTGAAGCACAAGCCTTGCACACAGACTGCTTTCCACAGGCTGTCCCTTCTCCACATAGGCTGCATTTATGGCCCCAAGTACTGTCACCCCTTTTATTTGGGGTGAAGTTGATATAGGTCACAGTAACGTTATGAAAAGTGACAGGAGGGAGCTGCAGCATGTGAAATGCCTTCCCTCAAGCAGCTGTCTCCACAGGGAAGAAGCCCAGCACACAGAACAGCACGCTCTCCATGGTCTCCAGGGATGTCCCAGGAGATCAGTAAGGAGACAAACTGACTTGCATTTTCCTAAGATAGGATGGTACAGCTCCCTCCACTTGTTCCTGTACCCTGTGGGAGTGTCCCAGTGAAGGACACTGTCCAAGGCAGCTCCAAAGTGCCACATTAAACAGCAGGAAGGCTCCAAAATCCCCATGACTCTGCACACGGTGTGATCTGACAGCACCTCACATCATAAACCTCAGCTTTCCACGTGATGATTTTAACAAAGGAAGAGGCACAAAGAGCTGACCAATCCATGCTCCCCAAAACAAAATCCTTGCAGTTCTTTCCAAGCACACGGGGGCCTGAGACTAGAGGGAATTTCCATGTTGCATCTTTCTCACCCCACTGAATGACTGCTCTGTTGGTAACTGATGCTGTGTTGTGCCACTGCTTTGTGCAGTGCTGGAGAAGAAGATGACAGCACGGCAAGGGCGGGATGAACTCATTAAGAAAGGCCTTCTGGAGATGATGGAACAAGGTGAGTAAAAATGCTTAAATTTTTTTTTTTATCCGAGGCTCTTTCAGGACAGTAGGAAACACAGATTTGCAAAGGCAGAAACCTAAGAAGCAAACAAATAAAAAGGAAAACCTTCAGTCCAAACAGAGAGAAAATCTCAGGGTTTGAATTAAGGCTTGTCTTCCTTCGAGTTCCTCCCTGCTGCAATCAATCCCTGTAGTTTAGTGTTTGATGCTTTACCATCTTGAATGCAGCTCCATCTTCCCTTGGTTTACACAAGGTGCAGCCTGAACTGCTACGTATGTTTTATGTAATTGCTCTAAACCCAGCTAAACCCTCCTGCCAAGAAATCCAGCTCAAGCTGGATAAGTATAAACTTCAACATACAGATGCAGTCAGCTAACATGAACAACCTTATGGATCCAAATCCCATCAAATGATCCTAATCTGATGTTTTCAGCTGTTTTTCCAGTAAACCAAATTTGTGATGTAACGTGTTGCCAGGCCGCCTGCTTGTCATTCCCATGGAAAAGTGAAGCATTTTGTGGAGTCACTTTAAAGCTTTACTGAGTGCAAACCAGAAGTCATGGAAGGAAAGATGAGGAAGTGTCAGAAACACTCACAAAGGACATGGTTCTTGTGCTCCAAAGCCCTGACAGATGCTAAGGGAGACACGGATCTGGGTGACTGTTCTGTGAGATTAACTGAGCTCCCAGTGTTATGGACAACATCCCAATTGCCATTTCCACCTAAACGGAGATAAACCCCACAAATCCATCTTTACTTTGAAGACATTATAGCAGAAATTACTGTCATGAAGGAGGACTGGCCTTTTGAGTTTGATTAATCTCACAGATAGAAGTTATGTTCTTTGAAAGTAGTAATTGAGTTTCCTTCGTATAAAACAAATACCATGCCTATAAATAACCCCTGGGACAATACTCAGTGATGCCGTGCTGGAGTGAAACCAAGCAACTGAAGAGTCAGTAAAAAAAGCATTTTAAACTAGATTTTTTTTTCATGGCAGTAAAGCAATTTTAATATTATTTTGTTGGATGAATTTTATGTTTCATGTAAAATAATCTATCAAACCATCAGCTTATTCTAAAATGGAAGTTCTTAGAAAGCTCATTTTCAGTTCCTGTCCATTGAAGTCTTTGTGTCTCTCATAATTCTAGATAATTAGTTGCCCTATTAGCATATTAGCACTACTGGATATACACCACCTCCACCAGGAGCAGGACAGTTCCCTATAATCCATGAATTTGAAGACATGCATATGTACAGCTCTGCAAAAGAACAGTAAAATAAAACTTCTGTAGAGCACATTAAGAGGTAATAATGAAGAATCAATAAACCTCCTGCATGCATAATGAACGGCTCGGGAGGAGAAGGCGATGCCAAGCAGCAAGATCATTTTAACAAAATTGAAATAATTTAAATAAATATAGTCCAGTGAGGTGTGAGGACAAGCAGTGCTTTTAGCTAGAGAGCTGCAAACAGACTACTTACCTGCCTGCAGGAAAGTTGCCTAGAACTCCTATAGACATCAGACACATTTCCAGTGCCTCCCTGTGCCCAGAAAGGGAAGAGTGGATCACAGTCAGCTGAAGGACATTGCAGCTGCCTGCAAGTTATTTTTCTTTACAGGGTGTTGTGAATCTCCAGGGTTATTTTAGTATATTAGTAGAAGCAGCTTATTAACGGGAAAAAAAATTGACCCAAATAATTCTCAGTAAATGATTAGTGCCCTAGTTGGACTGAGCTGAAGTGGCAGCAGTTTCAAGGCTAAATCCTCGTTTACGCAGTAAGTTGCAATTGTCAAAGCAGCAATACTGGCCTAAAAGACTACAATAAATCCTCAAATCCCTCTATTCCATCAGGCTCTACTCCACTTCCAGGGAGCTGATTCCTGCTCGCTTTCATAAATAGCCCAGCTGGGATGATGCTGCAGCCTGAGAAGCCTCATGCATTTGCAGTAGGTGCCACTCAGACCCATAGCAAAAAGTCTGTCAGCAGCGTTTGGAAGTGGCCCTGGCAGTGGCCCTGGCAGTGGCCAGTGGGGCTGTGAGCTCTCCACAGAGCTGGCGCAGGATCTGCAGCGCTCTGGGAGCAGCCCAGGGTGGAACAGCACCGTCCTTGCTGGGAGATGAGTCACCCCGGCAGGTTATGTCAGCCCTTCTCCTCACACAACCCCCGGTCTGGCTGCCCATTCTCTGCGTGGCCTGGGCCACGTCTGTGCCCTTCCTTCCTCTCCAGCTCTGCTCACGCGGGCAGATGCCAACCTGCCCCTGGAAAACCCCCGGAATGCAGCTTCACTCTGGGGAACCAGCTGAACTCTCTGAGAGGTCACACGGTCTGGCATACAGGGGGGTTAAATCCCAGCAAAATCACAGCCCTGCTCCCGATTACCCTGGAACACTGAGGACTGGTGTTTTCCTTACCCGTGGATCTAAGGTCTGTGCTTTGTTGTGTCCCCAGACCATCTCTGAAATACGGTGTTGGACCCACTGCCACCCAAAGCAGCACACCCACTTTGACCAAAGCACAAGCTGATCGTTCTGCCCGAGAACATCGCTGTTGTGAGCCTCAGAAATCCTCCAACAGGGATGTCTTCTGCCTGCCATCCCTTCGTCAGTCACTGCCCTTCCATGGGCCGGGATCCCGAGGAGCCCTGTCTCTGGCTGCAGTTTCGCTGTGGCACAGCTGTCAGCTGCTTGCCTTTCCCAAGGATGTGAGGAACGTGCAGAGCAGAGTTACCTTGAGCACATTTAGGGAGCTCCCTGCCCCGATGTTCCTCCCCATTGTGAGCACGAAGCCGATGAGGTTTATCTGTACTTCCAGCACTGCCTGTCAAACAACGCGGGCAGTGGCTCATACACCGATGATTATGTACAGGCTGCCTTCACAATGAGCTGAAATGTAGGCAATGAACTTTTTCCCCCCTCCCCTTCCCTGTATCATAGCAACTGTGCTACTGCAAGGGCTATTTTAAGAACAGTAACTTTTCACCAAACGTGATTATGAGGCAGACTGAGTGAGCTCAGTGTGCAAAAATACTGCATCCCTTCCGCAGCATCTCTGGGCCAAAATCTGATACTCTCACCCAAAAGCATAAGAAATTACCCTGCAGATTGTCCAAACAGCATCAAAAAGAGGTAACGGTGAATGTTGCTATTTTAAATCAATGTTCAAGGAACTTGCAGCGATATCATTGCAAGAAAACACAGCCCTGTCAGGAGCTTCCAGAAAGAGGTGTCCAGGGCTGAGAAATACATGCTGGGAGGTAAAGGGTGGACAGCAGGAGTGTCCATCAGCATGGAGAGCTGCCCAGCGAGGGAAGTGGTTGCTTTCTGTGGTTTGCAACACTGATGTAGATCTTGTAAATTGTGGAGGGAGTAAAAGGGTAGTTTGTATTCTGAGGACTCTTGCCTGAATAGGAGAATACTAGAAAAGCTTCAGTCATCAAGATGCGTACAGCTGCAGGGATCACTGGCACAAAAATCTTTCAGAGTAAGCAAAGGGAGCAGTTTCTAGGTCTGCATGAAGAGGGATTTGAATTTCTGATCAGCTCAATCACACAGGACACACTTTTCAAAGCAGAGTAACTAAAACTGTGCTAAAAACCTGCAGCTCGGTAGGGAACATGAGCAGCCTTTCCTTCAGCCAGGCTCCAGCACTGCTGGATGGCAGCGAGTGGAGCACAGAGCCTGACACAACCCAGACGTGTCAGACCAACCTGGGCACGTGCTGCACCACGGGCCCTGCCCATGCAAGGAAGGAATTGCCTTCCCCCAGAGACCTCTGCCCATTGCTCCCACATGGCAGCTGCTTCCAGAGCACAGGGGCTGCTGGATGCCCACAGAAATAGGTGCCTCACTGAGAAAACTGAGTGGGTTTTAGTATCCAGGTGGGCTGGTGTGCACAGGATTTGCATTACAGGTGGTTAACAGGGATCGGGTGCTCTAAAAGAAGTCTCAGTCCCCTGAGAACCGGGAGCTTTGAGGCTTCCTCTTCTCAAGAGGATAGCAGAGGGGGGTCTCAGCTTTCACTGCTCGTGGTTTAGTTAAGGTTAAATGATTTGTTGCTTTAGATGCTGAAGGCAAAGCCTGCACTGGTGACGATGCCACGAGGGCGACGCAGAGCGAGGCTCCAGCACCCGCGTGCCAGGCGCTCACCTCAGAGGAGGGGCAGCAGGACACCACAGCAGCAGCCACAACGAACGTGACCTCCTTTGGTGAGGAGCTGCACTTGGATGAGCTGAAAGAAGATGCAGGTATTGGATAGAAAATGTTTTCAAAAATACTGTGAAAAAGTGCTGTAAAAATACTTCTGCTGAGGAGTTGAATATGTCAGTGCATTAAGGGGTCGAAGCACCTTGTTCAGCTCAGCTCCATACTGGGTTAGCAATTGGTACTTAAAAGCAGTGATTTTTGAGACTTCTACCAAACTGAGGGACTACACAAAGCTTGGCATGATGAGATTAGTTGAATTATGAGATGATCCAGTCTTGGCATGGTGCCCTTTTGGTATCAGCAGTGGCTGCTGTGAAGATGACATAAGCTTCTCTTAAAATGATTTCTTAAACTTCTGTGCCAAGCCTGAATTTGTTTGTCCTGGCTCAGGAGAACAATGTCAATACACAGCCCACACTGTCCATATCACCACCCTGTCCCCAGCATGCTGCAAACGCCAGAGAAGTTCGATACCAGGAGCACAGATCAGCTAAACCAAGCTCCTTTCACACAGCTCTGCTCCGGTGAGCTCATCCATGGCAGCAGCTCCTAGGGACTAGAGCAGCCAGGCACAACCCGGCAGCTGGAGGGTTCCATTCACTTCCTGACAACCAGGAAATGCAAAGCTGCAGAGATGATGCTTTAGCCTGGTTTGTGAGGAGTGCCGTGTAGTGATTATGGATCTTCCTGGCCTCTGGTCAATCTTTACACCTTCTCCATCTGCCCCGGCTGCCTTTTGTTCTCTGTCCCACCCCTTCAGGCGCTGCTTTCTCAGGGGTCCCAGCCCCTGGCTGCTTTCCCCTAGCCGACCCCTGCCTGCTTCTACCTTCAGCCTTCTTCAGCAGCTCAGAATGGAAATCGTTCCCTCATTAGCTGAGGCAAAACCCATCCATCTCCCTGTTCTTACAACAATCAGATCAAATCTTGACCAGATTACAGGTTTCTTTTCTTCTTTCTCCTTTCTAGGGTGTTTAATTCTGTACCACTCACGAAATTTCTTTCTGAACTTCTAATTCTTACCACGGGGACATACTATCACGGAAAGATAGCACTAATAAGGTGTCAGGTACTTAACCTTATGGCTCTGCATAAACTCATATTGTGATTTAAAATTTACCTCACAGTGTGTTCAAAGCTGTGCGCTGAAGCTTTCAAAATCATCCCAATTTCTTAGGTCTCTTTCCCTAATCCTAAAACATTTCATTGTCTCCCTGAAACAATCTTTCCTGTCTTCTGTACTTCTTTTCCTCCATTTTTTGAGGTGTCATTTTCCCAGGTTCCACAAAGAACCCTGTGGGATTACATTCTCCTGTCTACCTAGTCTGAGAGACTCCAATTTGTAGGAAGTCTTTCTACCTCTTCCACTGGTGGCCTCTGGCTTCCAAAATAATTACTGCTGATCTACTCTTAATGTGCTAATTTATCCCTGTCTATATATCCCAGCATTCCTGTCTCTAGTGAGTGCACCTGAAGGAATTAATTGGGTGGGAAAGCTCTTCAAAATTGTCAGAGTGTGTTGCTAAGTTTATTATAATGTCGAGTTTTTTATAACATTTGCCCCTGGGCTCAATCCAGGTCTAATGCAGTGGGTGTCTTTCCAGAAATTCATAAGAGTAAGTGACCAGCTAGAAACAAAATAACTGTACTTGCTTTATACCCAATGTGTTCTATGTCATCCTGAGGATGTGGGATAAAGGCCAAGGAGGGGAAGAGGAGAAAACACAATTTGTAGACTTCATGTTCACGTTAATACACAGAAAAAGAACAGCCAGGGCACAAAGAGGGCAGCTTTCCCACCTAACCTCGCCAGCGGGCTTGGGGACAGTCCCAAGGGGAGGATTTCTACCTAGTAATGAGATGGCATTTTGACAAGTGGCACTCCATGAATAATTCGCTACTCCAGCAGGAGCCTAGTGCTGAGCACTTGGAATATTTTCAGCAGGATAATGTTCACTCTGCAGTATGAAATCTGTTAATGGGCTTGTGTGCTCCACACTCGGGTCTGCCTGACACCACTCCCAGAGCAGGGTGGAGTTCAGGACCAAAAAAATCTGACTGGGGCTGAGAGCATTTGGGATCCACCTTCTCTGTAGCAGAGATCCCACTGTGGCTGCTCCTCTGCACCTGTGCCAGGCAGCCCTTCCTGTCACAGGCACACCCACCGATTCTGGAGCTACTGCCACAGAAAGCATTGCTCCACTCGGGGGAACGCGCTCAAATCTGACTGATTTTCCTCTCAAGCTCCTCACGTCTACTGGGGCTCTTGCTCCTTCTATAATGTAACCCATTAGTGACTTTATTTTTCCCTTCCTCTACTCCCCGTTTTGTCTCCTGTGCAGCGGGCACAAACACCCAAGTGGTGTCACCCTGGAACAAGGCATTTCCCTACAAGTACATTTACAAAAAAATTATTTCCTTCTATAATGCACACAGCTATCACATACAGCAGCTTTCCTGTCATGACAAATTTCACAAGAACTCCTGTTAATGATGCATATTTATTCTACTTTCTTGTCTCTTTTGAGCGATAAATACTCATTCCTCCTCTTCTAGGCATGCTCATTAATCTGTTTGTCAACAAATTAAATGCCATTATCTTGCCAATGCTATTGTTTCCAGCTGCCTGAGTGCCTTGGTGCCTCCCCACGCACTCTGAGCACGAGGCTGCTGAGTGTTCATTAATACAGAGAGTTTGAATTCCCAGGGAGACACAAAACTGAGCCAAGAAAAGATCTGTGATGCAGCAGCTGTGGGTGCCACTGCAGCGAGATTTTGGGAGATGCCCTAGAATGGTTTGGAGGGCAAGGTCCTCTGGTTAGACCATCCAGAGTGCCAAAAGGAGTGGGATTTTCCCCAGAGCCTGGACCTCTCTCATGCTCTGCATGACCCCAGCTTTGGATCCTTGGCACAGGAAGACATGGACCTGCTGGAGGGCCAGAGAGCCACCAAAAGGATCAGAAGGATGGAACACATCTCCTGAGAGGGCAGTCTGAGAGAGTTGGGGTCATCCAGATGGAGAAAAGAAGGCTCCAGGGAGATCTTGTTGCAGCCTTTCAGTACTTAAAGGGAGCTTTATAAAAAAGATGGGGACAAACTTTTTGACAGGACCTGTTCCTGTAGGACAAGGGGCAATGTTTGTAAACTAAAAGAAGGAAGATTCAGGCTAGATACAAGGAAGAATTTTTTTACAATGAGGGTGGTAAAACACTGGAACACGTTGCCCAGAGAGGTGGTAGGTGCCTCATCCCTGGAAACATCCAAGGCCAGGTTGGATGGGACTCTGAGCAATTTGATTTCGTTGAAGATGTCCCTGCTCATTTCAGGGGGTTGGACTAAATACCTTTAAAGGTCCCTTCCAACACCAACTATTCTGTGATTCTGTGCCTAGGAGAGATTTCAACACTGATCTCCCCATTTGGATGAGTGCTTCGCCTGCTGGGGTAGGAAAAATGAGCCTTATGGCTACTGCTGAGCCCAGAGTGGCTGGAAATGCAGTTTGGAGGGAGCCTGGCCAAGGCTGGGCACCTGAATCAGAGTCAGCCTCAAGCTTCTCAGTGGTTCCCCACACCTGCCAAGGACATGTAGCAGAGTGAAAGCCCAGCAGGGAGGCTTTGTGCGAGTCTGGGCACTGCCAGAGCAGCTGTATCTGAGCAGAATTCAAGGATGCTAATTTTGGACTTCATCACTGAAATTCCACCTATGTCCTGCTTCAGCTTCATGCCTTTCTAGATCTATTCCCCTGTGCCCTCATCACAGCCTGGTCAATTTGACGAACTGCTCAGTGATTCAGCCTGCACTAACTTTCACAGCTAAGTGCTTTTACCATCCTTGCAGAGACAATCCTGAAATGAGCAGTGCTTCACCATCTCAAATTAGGGCTTTGGAGACTGGATGCTTTCTTGAGTACTTCACTGATTCCCTGTTCCACTCTGAGTGCTCAGATCCAACAGCAAATCTTTTTTGTGGCAGGTTCTTTCTAGTTATCATCTTTGGCCTCAGGAAAGGCTCAGCAGTCTGGAGTCAGGTAGAGTAAAAGGAGACTCGAGAAGCAAGTTGAAATCATGTATTAAATAAGACAGAAATCATATTGGGAAAATAAACACATCACCTATTGGAAGGTCAGTTTTTAGGTAGTAATATGGGCTTGATACTCTTGGCCCTTTGGCTGTGTGTTCCTAGACAGAAGTGTACTCACCCAGTGACTGTGGCACCACAGCTGTGTGCTCTGAGAAAATTCATTGCAGTACTCAGAAGCTGCTTTGCCTTGCTACCCTCATTATTTAAAAAAAAAAAAAAAAAGTCAGGGGAAAAAGGCTTTAGGGAAGTAAAGGAAGCTCAGCAGTTTTCTCAGGAGCACCAAAACTAACATTTCTTCAATACCTTGTACATTTTATTCTGCACCTGCCCTGGCTGGTTGGCTGTTCCACACAATTATTTTCACCATGGAAAAGAAGTGCTTCTAGCTGTGTGCCATGTGTTCAGTTTTTCTGAATGTTCCTGGCATTGTCCCCTGGCCTATCATTATTAACTTGGTGTTCCATTAATTTCACTCATCTTCCCACTAGCCAAGAAACCTTCAGCACCCACGGAAGAACTGGATGATGCCAGCCTGCCAGCATCTGAAGACAGTCCACAAGCCTTACTTGTACCTGAATCCACAGATTCCCCCCAGAAGCAGACAGAAAGAAACCCAGCACAGCTTCCCAGCCCTCCATTGCTCCCAGCTCCACCACCGAAGGCAATCTCCAAAATCACCAAGAGCATAACAGGTCAGTCATCACTGCTCAGTAAAGACTTTCCAATCCTTTATGTGTTGTTCACCTCCCATCAAATCCCTTCCTCATGTCTGTTTTTAAGCCCCAAACTGCTGAGAATCAGGCCAGTTAGGCTGAGTGAACAGCAGTCCTGTCTGGCTGCCTGATAACAATGCACTGATCTTTGTACTTCACGTATTTATCCGAATCTCCCAGGGGATTATTTGTTGTGAGTCTACGGCACTAAACACACGTAAACCAAATCAAACCAACTGCAAACATCTGCTGAATCCCATGCTCATATCGATATGCCATAAAGCACAAGGAAGATTTGAATGTTTTCATTACCTAGACTCCCACTGGAGAGAAGAACAGCAGCCAAAATCTGGTTCAAGTCAAAGGTTCTGCAGAGGTTTCTGTCTGAAGGGTTTGCTCTCTAGGGCAGGTCTGAACTAGAGCTATGAAATCTGGTCTCGTTAACAGAACACACAAGAGTGATACACCTGGCAATCCTCTGTGCCAGACTTCATTCAACCTTTCCAAAAGCAATTCCCCTGGGCCTGATTTTCTAACGTATTGCCGGTGTTGTTACATTTCTCAGCGTTCTGGCACTGCAGAAAGGGTGCTAAAAATGAGAATGATTTTAACTGGTTCCAATTTCAGGGCCCCTACATATGGTAAAAGCAGTTAAAAGGGCCTTATTGCAAATTAGAATCAAGGCCTGACATCTAAATGTCAGACCTGTTGGATATTTAGACTTTTAAATGACAGCCATTATGTGAGCCCTGATTTGCATCCACACTCATCATCTGGCACAAAGAGTAGGGTTTTCAAAGTCATCAGGAAACAAAACATCAGAGGGGCACTGTGACCTGACCACTGGGGCTTACAGAAAATATTGAGGTTTTTAGTCTCTTTGAAGAAAATGACAAGTATTTGTTTCCCATGGAAACGATTCCTACTTTGTCTGTGCTTAAAAGCTGTAATAACTCAAGTGGGAGCTGGATTCAAAATGGCATTTTAATGCTCCTTGGGAGCTGCTGTTCAGGTCGCTTCACCATCCTGTGCTGGGGGTGAGGCTCGAGCCTCCCCTTCCACCCCACAGCAGGAACAGGCAGCCCCAGCCCCCTGTGCCTTTGCTCAGCTGAGGAGAAGGCCATGCTCGGCATCAGATGTATTTGGAAACCTGACCCACGCACGGTGTAGAGGTTACACCTCCACCAGGCACCTCAGAGCATTTAGGGTTCAGATATTTTGCTGCTTAACCCAAGTATTTCCTGTAGCATCTGAGATATTTTGAGTTTTGGTATTTAACTCTCATTTACATTTTCCACGAAGAACAACTTTTAATTTTCTCAATGACTCCAGGAACTCTAGACCCTTTTCCAGTAGTGATTCTACAGGTTTATTTTTTGCGGGCATGTGGAGGCAGTGCTAAGTTAAAATTAAACAAATACCGTCAGTGAGTGAGAGGAAATACAAAAGTGTAGGGAGAGAGAAAGGGCAGTTATGAAAGAAAAGGAAGATGAAGAGGTTGAAAAGCTCTTTTGTGTTTTTTCCCCCCTTAACAATGCCAGGGATGCTGTCAGCAGAGGAGCGAGGAGTAAGTCAAGCACCAATTAATCAGAGAGAGGAGGAACGGGGCAAGGTGCCAAGACATCACTTTGCAAGATTATTCACTGAACATCTGTCATTAGGACAAATAAGGTGTGATCTCAGGAAATTCTCAATATTGTCCAAAGCTGCAGTGAGGATGAAATTGGCCCTTGACCTGTTCTAGGAACAAGCTGGTGTAAAGACAAAACATCTCCTCTCTTCCTGCTTTAGGGCTGAGCTGAACCATGGTTCTTGCTCTGAGGAAACACGGACACCCTCTCTCCCCGTGCAGAGGGTAAAGTGGCTCAGGAAGTGGTTTTGTCCATCCCCTCGGGCCATGATTCAGTGGGCAGCAATTAATAATAAATACCCTTTGTCTGTCTCCACAGTAGCACAAAATCAAAACCCCCTTGAGTACCAAACCCCACCTTTGCTCGGCAGAGCTTGGCTGTGTCCTGGCTGGAGCAGCCACCCTGATCGGTGCAGGGGGAGCTCGGGGTGGGAGGGTGGCTCAGACATCGCACATCAGGCACTCTGACACTTGGAGAAATGCCCCTGTGCTTTCAGACTTCCCAGATTTTAAACAGGGTAAGTCTTGGGCTAGTTTGAACCCTGTCTCCTGTCTGCATAGAGACGGACAAAGCCATTGCTGAGGGCTCTGGGCTGGAGGAACACAAATGGGCACAAACACCCTCCAGAAATGAAAAAATTAATGTCAGACCTTCCTTAGAACAAGAGAGATTTTATTGTGGATGCAGCTCTCCTCACTGAAGGATGCTCTCCTCCTCACCCCACAAACGAGAAAAGAGACCAGGCTTAGTGTTGCCACACTCAGATTTTCAGCGTTAGACTTTGGTTACGACTTCAGCAGCTCTTCTTAAGCAAACCTAAGAAAAGGCATGTTTTTGGTAACCCTTATGCAGGATGCTGGCTCTGAGAGGAGATATTTAATAGCTGAAGTTACTATTTTTTGCCCTCTCCAGTTTTCTAGCAAGTTACCCTGCTAACTGGAACCAAGTCCTTGTTACAGGACTGCTTCAGGATAATCCTGGCTTGAGCAGAACGTTTTCTCTGCTATGAATTGAAGGATTTATCTCAAAAGTAAGCGGGAAAAAAAGGGAAAAATTACCTGAGAAAACACGTTTGTACCAAAGCTGCGCAAGCTGTGCCAGTTTAAATTCCTGTGTGAAGCACTAGGTGGCAACAAGGGACAAGAAATACTCTGGGATGAGGCACTCGCATTGCCCTTCTACACCCAGCCCGAGCTGCTGGTGTAAACAACTCCGTGTGCCAGAGGCTTGGGACGGGGATATAGGGGGAGAGGGAAAGGGACTGCAGAACGGAAAAACTAATCAGCATCTTTTTCAGGCCAGATGTTCAGTTATCCTAAGGGTGTGAAGCTACCAAATTTACAACCGGGGAAATGTCCACTGTGTTTCAGACTCAAAAGCTAGGAAAGGTATATATCAGCCTAAATGTATAACTCAACTCTAATTTCAGACCAAATGTTTACATTGCATAGAAAATAGCCGAATCCGGGGGTAAAAGAGGTTTGATTGCTCCACCCTTCTTTTTTCTTGTTAGTGCTCAGTACCTCATCTTTCATTTGGATGTCATTTGGCAAGTTTTGTTATGCAAACGTTATCCTCATATTATAATGATTTTGGCATTTTCTCCACGGGCACATGAAAGACAGAGGTCTGAGCTGTGCAGCAATCACAGAGGAGCAGCGAACAGACACTGGTACATTTTGTCCAGACTCAGAACCACGGGGCATAAATTTTAAAACAGCCTGCCAGAGTCCAGCAGAGAAAATGCTAGATTGGAAAACCACCACAGCCCAAGCCTTTGGTGGTTAGGAGCAACAGTGTGGGCAAGCAAAAATGCATTGGTGGGCTGGGAAAAAGGAGAATCTGATTCTGTGAGAAAGAGGGGAAGTGGGAGAGGCATCTATTTTGCTAGATTAAAGATCTGGAGTGGTGCAGCAAGAGCCTTTTGAACTCAGTTACTCAGACAATTACCTCACAGCAAGAGCAAAACATCACCATTATCCTCTGTTCAATACAACAAATTCATTTCAGTGCAGACTCTGTGCAAAAATAAAAAATAAAAGCATTGCACAGCCTCTTCCCCTCTTGTGTTTTGACAGCAGGAAGCGAAATGGATGACCCAGCCATGAAATCTCCTCCTTCCACCATCCTGAAGAACTATGTCATTGTCGGTTCCTCCCAAATCTCAGGACAAGCTGCCCTCTTCCACCCCTCTGGCCAGAAAAGCTCAGAGCCCCATGGCAGAGGCCAGGTAACAACGCCCACCGGTTCCCCTCACCTGGCTGCCGTTCATCTGCCTTTACCTCCCAGCAGAGTCATTGAAGAACTCCACAGGGCTCTGGCCACCAAACACCGGCAGGACAGGTACCTACGGCCTCCCGGCTCCGGGGCTGCATGAGGACACTCATCCCACCGCATCATTTCTCTTGGAAAATGTTCCTAGCCTGCTGTTAGCGTTTTAATTGCTCCTACAGCTTGGGTTTTCCTTCCTCGTGATGTCACTGCTTGGAACATCCACCCCTGCTTAAAGTGCTTAAGCTGGCAGCTACTTCAGAGTATGTTCTTCCTTTTTAGGGAGGCTACTGGGGCATGGAGTAGGTTTTCGAACAGGTAGAGTCATGGGATAATCCTCGATCTAGTGCAAAAGAAAATCTCCCCACAAGATACCACGTTAGAGTAGCAAAGGCACATCCTGCTCCAAGTGCCAGCCCTCACACATGAGAAATGCTGCAGTTTCTGTGTCTCTTGGCTGGCACAGGAGCACGTACAAGATCCATGTTTAATACAAATGCTTTTGGGGAAGCACACTGGGTGCTTTATCTGGGTTTCATTATAAACCCTCCTGTATATCCAAGGAGGGCAGAGATAACCTTTGCCATCCCAGAGCTTTGGAGGGCGGTTGGTATCATTTCTCAGTTCCCTAACAGCTACTGTCCCAGGGCACAGACATCCCATGATATCATTTCCAGGCCCTGTTAAGCCTTTGTCATGATTATACAATATCAGAACGGTCATATTTCATGCCATGCATGTTCCACGTTAGAAGGCTGCATTGTTGTGGGGTGTTTTAATCACTACAGCATATCTTGTGACCATATATCAAAGAAAAACATTCGTCACCACCCCTCCATACCTTATTTTAATGGCAGGGACAGGAAAGTAGATCCACACAAGCCATTCTCAACTTGAAAATGCCATCCCGTGTTGGTCCATGCTGAACTCCCTGCCCTGAGCCCTTTACGAGCTACAGGACATTTTTCTCATTCTCATATAAGTTTCTACTGCAGCAATAAAAGAGTCTTTGTAAAAACTGGGCTGTGCATCTTCCACCCACAGCTTCCACGGAAGAGAAAGCAAAGGCTCTCCAAAAAAAAGAGTGGACGTCCGTCCCTCGAGAACATCGAGCATGGAGCGCAACAAAGAGAAGGAGAACTCGCTGAGTTACGGCAGCGACTCAGAGAACAAGAGGAACTCGGTTAAAGAGTCAGATGAGAACAAAGAAAACATGATCATGAACGCAGAGCTCAAGGAAGAGTCTGTTTTTTATCAGGATGAGGAAGTTTTGAACGACTCCGTTATTTCTGGTAAGGAAAATCACTGTATTACAAACATACACTCTCACAACCGAAGGGAATGCTCCAAAGGCAGCAGGCAACAGAAAATATTGAGAAGGATAAATTCCTCTACTGTCACACCAACGTTTTGAAGGAATCCTGGTGAAAAGCTGAAGTTAAACGGGAGTCACAGTGATATTTATTGTCCTGGCAGGCACTGCACACTGAGATGTCTCACTGTGCTTCACCCTCTCAGTTACAGGAGCAGCCCTTGGACTGCTCTGTACGAACAGCAGCTCCCGGACACCTCACTGTCAGTAGCCAGAGCTTTCTGTACACCCAGTGCCACTGCTGGCAGTGCTTTGGAAATTTAGGACTATTACTCCACGCAGTGATGGTACATGGAAAAGTGATAGAGGCCAATCAGTGTAGGAGGGACAAACATGTAGAGAAAATACCTTAAAGAATAAAGTTTCTTCCCCTTTGGTCCTTTTTATGGCTTCTGGAGACATATGGGGAATGCATTTTATAATCCTGTGCAATTATTTAAGTGAGTTTTGGCAAAATAATCAGCTCTCGTTAGAAAATTTATTTTTCATTCAAGGTTTTAATGTTTTCCATGTTAGCAAGACAGATTCAATCTGAAATGAATCCTTCACTCTCTTCATGAATGCATTAAAAGAAGGCAGGCAGAGAACAATTCATCAAAAAATAATTGTTATAGCAGATGAGAGATGAATTTTAAAAGGTGTCTTTGAAAGCATGAGCCAGCAGACAGGACATGAGTTCTGCTGCTGTGTCTTAAGACACCAAGTAATAGAACAGACTCCTGAGGTAAGGCAAAAGGAAAAGAGTCCCTTGCCTAATTGCTGTGCATCTAAGGATAGATTAAAACATAAAAACACCTTTTAAGTTCTATTTTTTTTTTCTGGCTATGTGTGTAAAAGTGGTCTCCTTTGATTAAAAATTCTAAGAGCTGGAGGCAGCCAGGCAAAAAATACATTATCCCTTACCAGCAAAACCAAATCTGAATATTTTACTGCTGAAGGTGAACCTCTCTATACTTAACAAATAATTATTCATTATTATGATGACAGGAGGGCACTGGTGATTGTACAAGTTTCAGTGATATCCAGAAGCAGCTCTGGGCTTTCCACAAAAAGTGCTTGCGTTCTGGAAAATGCCTGCAGTGGAAGGACAGTGGTGGTGTGTTGGGGATGGCTGAGGCCAGCTGAGAAAACCAGATCTGCTTTTAAATGCCACAATTTTGGCATTATTGTGGCTGCAACAACGCTGCTGCTCAGCACAGAGGGTGCTGAGCTCTGTGGCTGATGTCCAGTTAGACAAGCTGGGACATTCCCGAGGCATTTCTGGTGTGGACACTGGGAAGCACTGCTGGTGCCAGCGTTCACTGGGGTGAACCACTGAACCACTGAACCCAGAGGTGCAGTAGTGACAGGAACAGCACCAGAACAATTCCCTAAACATCTCCAGATTCCTTCTAGTTTGAACAAATCTGGGCTGGTTTCCAAGTCAGGGAGTACAACTATCCACTAATCCCGAGCTGCTTTGCAATCCCTATCCTGCCTTGGTACGTCACCCACTCTTGCCACTCCCACTGCCCTGTGGCTACAGGGAGGTACAGACAGCTCATAGACAACTCTGGAAAAAGTGAGGAATTACACCTTGGTTTTCCATTAGCACCCACCTCAATAAATTATTATTTGAAACCTCTGAAAACGCAAGGCAAGATGAGCTTAAAAATCAACATTACTCAAACATAGCCCACAACTGATAACTGGTAAAATCAAGGTCTGTCCAGCATCAGGCAATGTTAGGATTTGCTTTTTGATTGGTAGAACAGTGAATATGATAAAAAGAACAGTAAACATACAGGAAATTAAATGTCATGATTCAACTGAACTAAACCAGGAAGTTTTTGCAGGAACCTGCAGCCCTAACATGAGAAAGGTGTGAATTTCCCAAGCATTTCTTGTTGACCTTGCTGAGGTGTGATAAACCAGGAGACAATCCAGCCAAGATCCTGCCTGAGATAGATGGTCATGGGGCAGACTGGCACTGAACGTGCCTGACTGACCAGGAAAAATAACCCTTAGGAAGAGAATACTTAAGTAAGGGTGTTTGCAGGTTCAGCTTCTACTGAGGTAGTGATCAGGAAGGAATTTGCCTCAGAGTGCTGAAAATGGATGTAGGGAAAACTAGCTCAGGGCTTTATTTTCTCTTTGTTCTCTAGTTTTGTTCTATTCACACACACTTATTCTCTTTTAATATTTAAATTTTGCATGTATACTTGCATTTTAACCTGTTCTGGTAAATTATGTTTCATTATGAATAGTCCACCTTTGACTGACAGATGAAGCTGACACTGTTAATTAGGACTTTGACCCCACTTCCTTTCAAGTCAATGACAAAAATCCTATAGATTATATCACTTTCCATGCCCCCAAGGTGTCCTGCCCTGCCCTGGGACACACTGCACTGGCCAGTGCTACAAGCTCCCCTGGCCCGGACACACGGAGCTCCTCATCCACGTGCAGGCTCTCCATAAAACCTCCTGGCATGGCCAGATTCCCGTCTCTTTAACACACCCAGGTGAAACTGGGAACGTGCACAGGGACACCCAGGAGTTTTCTAGCCCCCAGTGTCCTTCAGGTTGTTTCCAGCGGGAATTCTGTTGGTTCCCGTGCACCCACTCCCAGCGCGGTGGAGGCTGGGGAAACCTTGCCAGAGTCCCAAGCCCGTGGCTTCGTGAGCCAAATGCTTCTGATGGAGGCAGATCCTCAGTTAGCAGAAGGCTCTGTGTGGCAGCAGCCAAATCATTTAACTTCCTTGCCCATCTGTTAAATGTATATCTGCTCCTTCAGACAGGCCCGTGTGGTTTAATTTAATTAATGCTTGCAACAGACTGTGAGAGTGTTTCAAGGAAGGTGCTAAATAAGGGCACAGCTTTTAGGCTCCAGAAAGGGGTTTTGAGCTGATTGTGGTTTCTGAAAAGTTTAACTTTAGACCAGTGCAGCTATCAAGAGGTTTTTCACTGCTCACACAGGGAGACCAAAACTACTCTGCCCCACTCTTCCCAACAGGTAAATGTGGGAAGGAGGTTGTACAGACTTCTCCTCTCTGCATAAACAAATTTGAGATCAGTAGTGATAATAATAATAATGGAGGTCCACAGATCCCTAACAAATAAACCCCCAGTATTTAGGAATGAGAATCTACTTAGGATTTAGAATCTTGCCAAGCTCCAGAGCATCCTTTAAGAAACAGACTTTAATCCTATCTCAAATGCCGAACAAAAATACCAATTAAATGTCATTTTCTTTAAAAATGAGGTGACCTTCTCTAGAAAAGGTGAAGCATTAAATTAAAAAGAAACCGAACCATTTAAAGCAAAAAGGAACCAAAACAAATTAACCTCCTGTTACACACCGTGCCCCCAAGGTGAAACAAAGATTGAAGTGCAGTTCCTGCATGCCCTGAGGAATATGTTCCCTCTGCATTTGTGGTGGTTTTGTGCCTGAGCCCTGCTCAGCTGCAGTGCTGCTTTCTGACATTAACGTGTACAACTGCTCCTTGCACAGCCCCACACAGATCACTGCCACTCTCTGCCACCCCTGCTCCCCAGAAGTTCCTGTTTCATCCCCAGGAGCTGCCTGTCTAATAACTTTCCTTTCAATGCATGTCCCAGGTACTTTGCCAAGAAAATGCAAGAAAGAACTGCTGGCAGTAAAACTACGGAACAGACCAAGTAAGCAGGAGCTGGAAGACAGGAATATTTTCCCAAGGAGAACAGATGAGGAAAGACAGGAAATCCGGCAGCAAATTGAAATGAAACTCTCAAAGTAAGTGTTGTGAATGAGAACAGGGAGGAGCCTCCCTTTACAGTGCAGCATCCTCTGAGTCCTGTCAGATGAGGCACTGCCACCCCCCAGGTCCATTTCCTACAGGGAACCATCCACAAACCAATACAGCACATTTTCAGCTGCCAACCAGCCACAGGAAAAAAAGTCTTAACTCCCTCTTCAGTCAGGATTGTCTTGATTTCAAGGGAAAACAAGACAGAAGTGCATTTGGGAGACAAAATCCTGCCAAATCCACCTGCAGCTCTGCTGCTGCAATCAAGATTTGGAGATCCTCCAATAAACCCAGTGCTTTAACAAAAATAGTAATATAATTATTTATCAACCTGATTTGGCTTTGTCTGCTCTAGCTGAATGTGAGGATAAAAGCAATTGTTAGAGCTGCACATTTCCGTGCCCAAGGGAAAGCTGCTGCGTTGGTGGCTGCACTGGTGCTTTAAGGCAGAAGCAGCAATGCCCTCACCTGGGGAAGGTGCCTGTGTAAGTCCAGCTGCAGGCACAGCAGGGATGCTCTGGTTTTGATCAGTAACCAGGGCAACAGGGGAGAGCTGTGAGAGAAGCAGCATCACTGTGATGTGTAGCCTAAAGCAAAGAGGGAAGGTAACTGGGAGGCTCACACTGCACCATTCAGTTTTTGAGTGTGCTTTTTTTAAGAGCTGCATTTGGATATCTGCAGACATGAATATTTCAGAGGAGACAAAGTGGATTGTTAAATAATCTGTGCTGTGCTGCCCACACGGGGACAGCGAGCGCTGCTCACTGCCAAAATGCTCGGCAGCAAATTGAGAAACATGAATAGAAGTTCATTTTCAAGGCTTATTAAATATTAAATATCTCAAGCCTCTCCTGAAAGAAACATTTATTGATATTTAGGCTAACTCATTCATGTGCATGCTTTTGATTAAACTTTACCCTCTGGGGACAGGCAGTGAGAACGAGCGTGTGGATCAGAGCACAAGTCCTAATGGACCAGGGTTTATGGAGGAGAACATCTCTGCCATCACCACTCCTGCCCTCAGCTAAGGAACGAGCTGCTGAGGGAACACAGAGGAGGTTTTGGGTGCCCTTCATGGTGCCCCTGCAACAGCAGAGCTGGAGTTATGGTCCCTCCAGTCTCAGTGGCTGCACAGCAGCGCTTTGCACCCAAAGGGGAGCAGTGCTTTGTGCCAGGGGCTGCACAGCTCAGTGCAGGTGGCAGACCCTGCCACAGAAACCACCCAGACAAGTAGAAAAGATCCCCCTATGATGTACAGTGAGTTCCAAGAGTTACAGACAGAGCAGATCATGGGTGTGTCCCACTAATACCCATCACCTTAGGACGGAAAGATGGGCCTTGAGCATCCTGACCCTGCAAGCCTTGTGCATTCATTTCAGGGAAATACTTCACATTGCACCCCAATATTGTTAATTCCATTATTTTGGCCATTCAATCACTCATGAGATCTCTTCACACATCAAGAGCCTAATTTGATTACTTTAAAATACACAAAAAATGGTTTCTACCCTACTGCATCCCTAAAACCAAGTTCAGCCATCACAAAGTATTCACTGAATGAGAAGACTGTGTCATATCCAGCCCCATCTCATATTGCTGCAATGCCTAGGAGGTCACACCTCTTTTCAGCCCTGCCTGACTTCTCTCAGTGGGAAAGGTCTGATGGAATTGCAGCTCCAGGTGCTGTAACTACAGGCTTGATGCATTTCTCTTCAGTTACCGTTTATCTTGCTTAATAATGAGCCTAAAGAATTACTGTGAGGGATGCATCCCTCGAGTCAAGTGTCAGCACAAGGACACTGCTGGACAAGTGGAAGGGGCTGGTCATCACCAGGAGGCAGGAAGTTTGCAGTCTGTAGGTGCGTGCAGCTAAGGGAGCCTCCCCTGCCTGCTGTGATCTCACGCAGCAATCTGGGGTGCAGCCCATCAGTGTCACTGGTGATGTCTGGAGGATGGCTAAAAGCCATCTTTGTTCCAAGTGCTGGAAGTCAGGCCTTAATTTGGTTCCTTCTTCCTGGAATGTGGAAGATTGAGCGCATTTCGGGGAACAGACGGCGCAGAGATTGCTGGAATAGCCAGGAAAGGCAAAACAGATTGGGAGCAGTCTCCCACACAACTTCCAGCACATATGTGCTGGCAGAGCTCAGCTCAGCTCTTAACTCATCCACCAGAATAGAACATGACCGTGCAAACAAGCTCAGGTGGTGGATGAATGCAGGAAAATATTTACAACACCAGGAAAAGCAAGTGGGTGTCCAAAAAGCCCAACAGCCAACCAACAAAGTAAAAATGAATTCTGGCAAAGGCCAAAGAGCCCAAGCCCTAGGGATATCCCTTTGGAGTTTCTGACTGGGATTCACCCCACAGCACCCCGGCCACTCCAGAGCCCACACTCAGAGCACAGCCTGGCTGTGGCGTGGAATTGAAACCAAACCAGGAAGAGTGAAGTTCTTGGATGAGATTTTGAGGTGTTTTCACTCACTCATTTCACTGGTACTTGTGCAGCACAGACTCTGTGTGACAACTCGGAGTTTATAGCTAAGGAACGTAGTGCTGGGGTGGGGAGTGCTGCCTGGGAAATGGGATCCAGTGGAAATGTCTGTTCTCTGCAGGGCTTTGCCACTACCTGTGCAGAAAAGAGCAGCACGCTGCTGCTGCAATGGCTACACTTAGATAACAGCAAATCATGAATCCACGTGTGCCATCAGGCTATAGATCTGCGTTTAGCACAAAGAATAATCTGTGGGCAGATTAGCAAGTAGTTATTCAATGGCTGACTGCATAAGAATGGCACATAACCAGGCAGTTGTTAACAGGGTCGATATTTTTCAGCACAATTGCAGGGGGTTGATGGTCTGTAGCTGTCTAGAAAATTGCCTCAGCCCAACAGCTAACACAGCCTCACTCTGTGCTCTGGAGAGAAAGATGTACTGACATATATAATGTGTAAAATACACCAGATAATGGTGTTTATATATCTCTAACAATGGGGAGACAAAAGAATAGCATCCTCTCAAAACCTCTGTATTATTTAAGTGGTTCTGGTTGTAACACATTTCAGCAGTAGCTGTGAACCTGCTGAGAAAAGCAACTCTCTGCTATCACTCTGATGAGTGTTTATGAAGTCAAAGCTAAAACCCCTCTTTTCCTTCACTTTTCCACTCATTCCATCTCAAAAGAGAGATTGGAAAATTATATATTTTGAGCCAAATTCTACTTTTACCGCAGTGCAAATCCACTGACTTACAGATTTATTATTGACTGACGGCGGCGTGAGGAGAGATTCCAGGATTCATTTATGTGCATCGCTGCCTTTGAAAAGTGTATTTCCTGTATTTCGTGCTCCCAGCCAATTTAATCTACCACTTGTTGCCGTGGAAACATGCACTTTTCCCTCCTCTCTCCATCTGAAATGGCAGTATTCCAGTTTTCCCTGTGCTGTAGTGCTTCTCTTACTAGTCCACGCATCCCCAGTGCCCCAGAGCACGGTGTACCCTTGGAATACTCTACTGTGCATTAGGCAGCAGGGCTCCCAACAGGTCTTGGTTCCATTATTGTGTGTTCAGAGCACAGATAATAAGCCCTCGATGGAATTCAGTGAATTGAGAGCTCTTTGTGTCACGAGGCAGAAAAGACATTTGCAAGTACGATTGTTTGCAAAATCTGCTTCCTGTCTCCCAGACACACTTTGTTCTAGAAGGGGTTGCAGCTGAAACCTGGGGGAGTGAAAGACTCGCTAGACTGAAGGGTGACTCAGGAAAAGGTCGTTTAATTGCATTTGCTATCTGACTATTTAGGAAGTTGATGTTTGAAGTGCCTGGGTGGCTCGTGCTTCTCGAGAATGCCTCATACAACCACAGTTAAAAACATTCCAGCATGACTTAACGTCTCAATGAAAACACGAATTCCCAGAAGAGATTATTCTTGCAACTTTCACTTCATGTGCTGCTCCTTGGGTGTTTGTACAAGCAGACACGATGGGCGAAGTGGCACTTGAAAGATGATGGAGGCAGGAATTAAGATACAGAAACGTGGGCAGAGGAGTCAGACAGGAAGAACAGAGGGTTTGTGTACACGGAGAGGAACCCAAACTCGAGCACCTAAAGCTGATCTTGACCACACTGAAAATCTTGGCTCGGGTAAGTGGATGATGCTGGGGCAAGGTTTCCTGGCAACATAAAGGGAAAAGGAGGCGTCTTTATTCAGTTGTTACCACAACTGGAATCTGTAGTTGTGGTGCTGCCCTGAGGTTCCTGGAGAGGCATTTTCGCGTTGACTCACCCAGGCACTGTGGATGTAGCTAAAAGCACACCCAGATGAGACCCTGGCTCATCCCTCGGGTAACAGAGCGTGAAGTTCACGGTGCTGCTGGAGACAGAACAATGCCAAGCAAACAGCACTTCAGCCTGGCAGCCTAAAAGCAAAACAACACCACGGCTCAACACGGAGCACTCAAAAAGACATTTTTACCTTCTGATGACACAGAAGCTGTACCATGTTCTCCAAGGACAGCACATCCAGTGCCACTTCCCCACAGAAATGTCTCGGTGCAGCTTTGCTCACTGAAAAGGCATCAGCCCTCCCACCTGAGACATTCAGCAGGGAACTGGGCTGAATGCACAGAAATCTGGGGAACATTTTGTTTAGATTGGCCAAAAAATTGGTGTGTGAGTATGTGCACAAGTTACTGGTAGGCCTAATGCAGAAGTTTAGCAGATAATGAACTGAGCCCAGCCTTAGCTCACCTGGAGATTAGCAAGGTTCTTTTGATGAATCTCCAACTGTGCTCCAACTCCCAGTCACTGGACTAAAAACCAAGGAACTGCCCTGATTTCAGATGGCTGGGAAGACTTGACACAGATTCATTCCAGAGACAGAAAGGCAGGGGGGCAGGTACAAGGAACAGATCAGCTGTCAGCACTAATTAGCTGTGTACAATTTAATACATTTCATTATTGGGCAGGAATCATCCAGGTAAGCATCTTGCTGGTGCTAAAAATAACCCCAGCGAGCGCAGCGTGGGCGTGTGTGCAAGGCTCAGCTCCTCACACAAGACAGCAGCTAAATATAGAGCCACGATTTAATTCTGTGGGCGTGCGGGAGCCCGGGGAGTCTCCCATCTCCTCGCTCTGCTCCAGACAGCAAGACGTGCTGCTGGCAGGAGGACAGCTGGGGGCTGCTGTCAGAGCCGCACACGGCTGCAGGATTTTATTGAGGGCTTGCACAGCACCCATGTGCTCGGTGAGGATTTGGGATTTTTTGGGATGTTTTCCCTCTTTTCGGTTATGGCCTCTGCTTTTCAGGCTATGGGAAAGAAAGATATTGTGAGGGATGGGGGAGGAGGTTCAAGTGAAGCTGAGATTTTTTTGGGGGCTGTCTCAAGGATTAAGATGTCCAGATCCCAAGGCATTAATGTTCCCTGTGCTCTAACCTGGTGTCAGGCAGTGCCACGCAGCTGGAACCCTGCTGCCAACACAGGGACAGACAGCGCTGACCTGGTCAAGGAGCTGAGGGTTAGGGTTTTCTGTCAGAGCTCCTGAGACAGCCTTCAGTGGTAAAAATCAGGAGGAAAGGGAGAAGACTCAAGTGTCATTAAGGTCTCCAAGCCATGAGTAAGTTCAGCCTCCTGTTTACAGGGCTTTTCAAGTCCAAGGGAGCTGCAGTGCAGTCCAAATAAAGCATTAGAGAATGTTCAAGTACATCTGTATGTGCTGTACCTGGACTACGCTGTCCCCTTGTCTAAAGGGCTGAGAAAGGTTTGTTCCCTTTCAGGTATTAAACTCCAAGATTAGAATGAACCTCACAGACACCAATCCCTGGTCAGGAGAGTAAACCTAACCTCCCTGAGCATGTGATCATACTCTGGACAGCAGCTCTTGAACCAGAGGTGCTTCCTTGCTTCAGCACTGCTTGCACAATTAATTATGGAGCACCCTGTCAGCTCTGGGCAAGAGCCGTGATCTGCAGCTGAACCAGAACAAGCAACTTGCTGTCTCAGACCAGCCCACAGCTTGTCTGGCAAGAATTTCTGAGCACACTAATTCATTTATAAAGGGTTGAGACGGGGTTGCCTTACTCCTGTGTTATTTTCTGGTTTGAACACATGCACACAACCCAGAGCTGCTCTGAGTACAGGATTGCACTGCTGAGGGTTCAGCATTCACCTCCTGCTGAAAATGGGGGTATTT
This sequence comes from Gymnorhina tibicen, assembly GCA_013399875.1. NCBI lineage: Eukaryota > Metazoa > Chordata > Aves > Passeriformes > Artamidae > Gymnorhina > Gymnorhina tibicen. The sequence goes on along the minus strand of VXAZ01005564.1, from coordinate 62,841 downwards.
GTGCAAACATGAGGCAGTGTCACTGCAGAGGCAGTAAATTCTGCCAGGGGACAAAATAAAGTTCCAAATTCCCAGGCCACAGCTGATTAAAGATTGTCTTCTGGGAAGACACTATCCCCTTGCACTGCTCTGTTCTACTTCCCTGGCTCCAGTGCTGGGAATTCCTAATCAAACCTGTTTTGCACAGCACAGTGAAGGCAAGGGCAGCAGGTCAGAGCACAGCAGGCAAGGAAAGAGCAGAGCAGCAGGTGGAAACACAGATAGGAATATACAGGGCCTTTTCTGGGACACAGAGTCAATTCCTCGAATAGATCTGGCGTAAGTGGCACAAGCAAAACTAGAAATAAAAGAATCAGGGTGCAGAAAGCTGCAAAGTACCACAGGCGAGCATAACTACATAAATAAACTCCCAGGAAAACTGCTAAAGCAAGTGTAATTGAATAAGAAAAAAGCCTTTTTGGGAAGAAAACAGTGCACTTGTTTTGCCCTGCCAACCCGCCCACAAACAGAAGCACATGCTCAGCTCAGATCCCTTCCCTGAAATTGGGCACCTCCACACGCCTGAAGATCTGGGCTCTACCCCTGCGGTGAGACAAGCAGTCAGACACCAACGTGGAAACGCATAAAATGCCAGTAATACCCTGTAATGCTTCACCTTACACTGGATTATGATTCAGGTCCTTGAGCTAGTGTGGGTGTGCAGCACAAGTAATTACAGAAAGAAATTACTTTAATTCAATTTGCGGAGCTTAATCGATAGAGACCAAAGCAAGCTGCTCTGGTTGTCACAGTGATTTGTGCTGCTGTGGGATGCAAACCTGACCAGAACAAGGTGCTGTAACAGTGGTGAGCTCCTGATAACCCAAGGGCTGGGCAGGGAGGGATCCAGGCATTCATGGTGCCAGCCCTCACTCTGTATATGCACGGTCACTGTGTCACTGAAATTATTTAGGATTAGGGTTTTTTTTAGGTTAGATCTGTTAATGAAATTCAGGAAAAAATGTTTTCTGCACTTAAAGCCAAGCACTTACTTCACTTAGCTGGAACAGAAGCCAGATGGGATGGGCAGCGTGTATCTGAAAGGCTATGAACTGTATCAGCACAGTCTCAGCCAGAACAGGGTTTGGCTGCACGTTTTTTAACACATCCATTTCAGATGTGCCACTTGAAAGCATTTGAGAACAAAAAAGAGGGAGGAAGTTTTGGTGCTGTGCTGGTTCTCCCCCCACTTGCCTTTTAAACCCAAGCAAATTTATATGCAGACTGGATATAAATGTCACCACGACTGTTGCAGTGAATTGCCTGAAGAATACCTAAATGGGCGCTTCTCCCACAAAATCTGAAATGTGGCTTAGTTTGGAGAGGAAAAAACCTCCTTACTGTGCAGAGCCACAGCTGCACACGCTGTGCCTGGGGGCACAGCACTGTATTATCCCTGGTTTACGGGGAGGGTTCTCCGATGAATCACCTGCACCTTCCCATGAAGAACTTGATCATATTTTTGGGCTCTCTTCCAAGAAAACTCTGTCTCAGTACATGTGATCCAAGGAAACTGTAATTCATACCCTGCAGTTTCTGGTTCACCACAATCTGTGAGTTACTACAGTTCCCTCCCCCCGCAGCTCTGAGCAAAGCTTCTGCAGCCTGGTTCATTCAGGATCTCAGCTCCTCCAGGAATCGGAGGCTTGGGCTTGCTGCTTTCATACAGTAAAAACTGGGTCAGTCTAGCACAGCTTCTTTTTGAAAGAACTTCAGAGAAGGTGAGGGGGGAGAAAAATGAAAGAAATAAATATTTAGAAAATAGGAAGTGGGGGAAGGAGAGAAAACAGGTCAGAACAGAAGGTCACTGACTTTCCTCAACCACTGCTCAATAGATGACATGCAATTGTATCAATTATTAAAACATGGCTCTAGCTAAGTCTGATTCCATTGCCTGTGCCCACCTGGCAAGCTGCAGCTGTATAATCAGGTCTTGGGAGCTACTTGAGTCAACCAGAGCACTACAAGTTTCCTTCGGTATCTGTTTTTCAGGATAATGAACTCATCCAAGTGGCCAGCACACTTAACCTCCCCAGACTCTGGAGAGTGTTTTTGTTCTCTGGAAGGCACTCTTATTTCCCATCTTTTCTTTTAGCTCTCACACGTAACACACTAGAAAACAAACAAACAAACAAAGGACTCCCAGGTTTATCAATCCATGCCCATGTTTTTATCCAGTGAAATTAAGAAGAAATGGACCACACCTTTGGAGGCTGAGGACCTCCTCCTGTTGAGAGTCCCCTTACACAGAGGATATCAAGACAACTGGGAAACAAGATCAGCTGGGTGGCAAAATCTGAGTCTTAAATCACATTAGAAACAGGTACTTCAATCTAGTTAATCCATTGTTCTGCCAAGATGTGTCAGATGTTTTGCTTTGTTAAAGCTATACAGAATACTGCTTGGGCAAGAAACAAACAGCAAGAATAAAACCTGAGTGCCTCACTGTGGAGGATAAACCTCTCAAAACCGAGACTACATGGCTCACAGATGAACCACCAGTGTCATTTGCTTGAGATGATCATATTCATTAGGCAAATTAAATTCTGAATGAATCAATACTTCATCAGTTTCTCAGAAATTATGTTAAAAAAAATTAAAGCCAGACCCTCTCAGCAGTGTCTGCAGAAAGCAGCTGGCCTGTTGCACAGAGATCAGGCTAATTTGAGGGTGTCTTTAAAAGCCATATTCCGGCCAGGCTACACTGCAGCCTTGTTATAATCATCACTGGGAGTGGCTGCAGCACTTCCAAATACCACCCAGCTGGGGAAAAATCCTCCTTCTCAAGGAAAGGTTAAACAAACCAGGACTGATGTGGTGAGGGAAGTTATATTTATGGGCGTCGTGCAGTTCAGCTTACAGAAACCCCTTTATCAGCCTGCTTACACCGTGAAGGAAAAAGGTAACAGGGAATGATGTGTGTGGAGTGCCAGGCTTAGGTCTGCAAGGGCGATGGAGCAGAAGGCTCAGGGCTAGCAGGGAATTTTGGTGGAGCAGAGGGCCGGCACTCCAGGGCTGTGAGTTGCTGTGCATCGGCTGCAGGGGCAGGAAGAGCTGCAAAATGCAGGAAAATCAGGGTCTGAGGGAGGGTATGTGCACAGAGCCAGGGCCTGTTTGAGCTCTGAGGAGTCACTGCCAGCTTCCAGAGCTCTGCCTGGTCTTCCCCACCCCAGCAGTCCCTCCTCAGGCAGGGAACAGCTCTAAGGATGATCACGGAGGTGGCACAATGGGATCCTTCCCCGAGAACACTCACAAAGGGTTCGTGTGGCAGCCTTGAGCTCTGCCAGTGGGAGACAATGCGTGTTGTACCACAACAAATCGCGGCTGTAACGTCCAAATGTTACATAATTGAATTCTTAGTTTTATTCAATTGAGGAACCTGGGTTTCAGAAGCTCAGAATATTCTGTTCTATGTGAAATTTGCCAGAAAATTCTGTTTGGATTTACGTGACCATAACTAAACACAGGATCCTAAACAAAGTTAAGGAGGGTCCCAGAAAGCTTTGGGGAAGACCAGACAGAATGTGAGGACGACATTTTAAAATTCAAATCCTGCCTGTATTTTCCTGTAAGTTAGCCTGTCTGCAGTGCTCAGTGTCACACTCTGTGGCATCGAGTGACCAGTCATACTCCCCACCCAGTCCAACTTAAAAACAAAGAGAAACAGAATTACTGAAATACCATTTGCAGAGGGAAGTGAATAAATTCCCAGAGGGGCTGCAAATCTGGTTTTTCGGACAAGACAGTTTGCCACATTCTCCTATTCTGTACAACAGAGCTAACCATGCAGACTGGCTTTGCACAGCACTATGAGAGCTGCTGCTGAAAGAACTACAAAATTGATGATTATTGAGACCAGGGGACTCAAACCCCTACAGACTGTTTGGGCCACATCTTTGAGCTGTCAGTGGAATTTTTCATTTCACTCGGCACTGAGAGCAGGGACACTCTTCGTATCCAAAAATCAACAGATAACCTCAAGAGAAACTTGGAAAAAATAAATGGGAGTGCAGTAAAAAGCGGGATTCAGAGCTTGCTGTGGGCAAAGGCTGTGGCTCCGGCCAGCCAAGGTTAGTGACAGTGTGAGGCCAAGCTGTTGGTCTAACTCCGTCCTGGAAGATGCTGGGCCAACAATAGCGTGCACGAGAGAAACAGGAAATAGTACAACAGATGGTGAAATGCCGTCTGAAGGCAGGGATATCCCATCCTTTGGAGATGCTGTGTGGGTGAGTGACAGGCGAGAACTAGAAAGCACTTGCCTTGCCAGGGGGAGCGTTCCCAGAGAGATTCCTGCAGGCTGGGAGCAGGTGTGCAGCCACGCATACGGTCCCAGCAGAGGCTGGATATCCCAGCAGCATTTCCAGCTTCAGAAGTTGCTGTCACTTAGGTTTTTCCTTCAGGGATTACAGAAAGTACTTGGAGAGTGCTGCATTTCCCTGGATTTACTTCAGTCATTAAGAAAGCTGCTCCTTGGCATCACGCCTGACGTTACAAGGAGTTTGCAAAGTGCCACAGCATGTCCACTCCTGCTCGGAGCTACTGGGTTGGGAGGTTCACAGCTCACACAGCTCGATAGCCCCAGCTCTGGGGTAAATCCTCTCTGCTCCTGCAGAGGGCAAAGACACCTTGCAGAGGTTTATTTGCCACCTGCCAGACTTTGCAGGTTGCCAAAGGGTCCCTGGTATACAACTCCAGGTGACAGGGAAGGATGCTCTCCAGAACTCACACTGCATGGGGAAATTTCCAGCAGCTCATATCCAGGGCAAGAAGGGCCATTCTCAAATCATTTTGCATCGAGGGAGGGGGAGGAGGAGACCTGACACACAGCTGACAGCCCACGCACACCAGTACTTTGCTCTCTGCAAATCCAGCTGTGGTTTCTTCCAGTGACCCAAATCCCACAGCTGCACATTGCAGTGGCATCTGTTGTAGGGGCAACTGTTTATGGATTAAGTGCACAGTACTGCAGGGTCTTAGTGCAGCCCTGAGCATCCCAGCTGAGTCCAGGACATTCTGGGACACTTCCATCCATGGACAGTATCTCTGTTTGATGCCCTCTGAAACAGAGCTAGTGCTGCAGTCCACCTGTCTCTCTGTCATCCTGTCCCTGGCCTCTCCGACTGCCATGGTTGAAATTGCACTCCTGGCTGCCCAGGAAATTGAGTCACGAGCCTACAGACACTTCATTTCATACAGGGCACAAAGGTGGCTGACAAACCAGCCCCAGCCTCCCTGCAGGAGAACAGGCACAAGCATTGTACTAGGGATTGTTCATACAGTGAAGTTAAAAGCTACCTTTTTTCTTTTCTCACCTTCTTTTCCCCCTTTTCTTTTTTTTTATATCATTACCCAGCAAGCACCCAGGAATATGCAGCTGTCACTAGGACAGGAAAGTCTCAGGTCAGTGGCAGTCCCCACCACTGGGCTGAGATTTGCTCCTGTCTGCTGGTTATTGCAGACTCCCTCCTGCTGCTCATGCAGCTGCTATCAGAGTTGATTTTAGTACCATTTCAGCAGTGGCAGATGTCTTTATTTAAAATGATATCATGGTAATAAACACATGATGAGATAGAACTAAAGCCCTGGGATTTATATGATTGCTTTTGTTTGCCTGTCCTGAAGCATCAAACCCACGATGTTCTCGATTTGCCCAAATCTGAGATATGTAGCATTGCTTTTTGCTTTTTCATTCTGCAGGAACACAGGGCTCTGGAGTTTTACTCCTGTTTCAAAGGGAAAAAAGGGGAAGAAAACCTATGGCTTTGCAATGAAATGTTATTAACCATTTTCAGTGACCTGCAGTGTGATCAGGTCATACCCAGCACATGGTTTCTGCTGGAAGACCCTTCAACACCCATTTGATACCCAGCCTGAAGGTCTCCTCAGCCTTCAGCAGAGGAGGTGTGCTGGGAGCTGCACCGCTCACTCTGTTATTTGAAGAGTGTGTTCTTTCAGCACTTGGCCTTGCTGAGCTATTTTTAGCTTGAAAGTATTCCCCAAACCAGCTCTTTGCCCAGCTGCAAGGCAAAGCAGAAGTGAGAACAAGCTGCTGTTCATGAGAACAGAGCTGCTCACGCTGACATTGCATCAAATTACAGACAGGGAACACGTCTTTGGCTGAACAACCAGTTGTACTTTTGTCACCCTAATGACTAAATATTGCAATTCTGTTACAAACAGGACAGATCCACTATCCAGCAGCTCTGTTAAACCACAGAGTGGGGAAGCAGGTGGAAGGGAGAGGAGAAAGCTGCTGTTCTGAAATAAGCAGTTATTACATTTAAACCCCATGTCAGCACGTTAGCTCTTGCATATTAACTAATAACTCAGATGGAAATTAAAGCTGTTGTGTTATGTTGGTCCCACAAGGGGCAACACCATCCTCCGAGAGTCCTTATCTGAGCGTGGAGAGAGGTATGAAAGCAAAAGCCTCCTGAAGGTGGTGGAAGGATGCTCAGCATCTGCAGCGAGCTTTGCAGCAGAACTGGGTCCTGATCTGCTCCCAGCTGTGCCTGGCCTTTCTTCCTCACGCCTCAGGAAAACCAGGCACCCAAAGGTCAAACGCAGCAGGGCTTTCACAGGTGGTGAAAACAGCGATTACCCTCAAGCCTTCTCCACCTGAATCCTCTCACGCAGTTAGATCCCGGCTCTGTTGTTGTTTCAGCCCACACAGTGCTTACAGCCCCGTGCAACAACAAACCTGTCGCAGGGTAGGTCCTTCAGGGACAGTGGGTTATGATACAAGGGTCACGCTGGGCAAGCGTGTGCTTTCTATTTCAGCTGAAATCCGAACTCTTTGCAGGGCTCCTATCACAGAAATGATAATGATGGACAACTGTAATTGCCTGGTAGATGAGTGGCAACATAATTAACTGAACTCGTGCTGATTTGCAGCTTTGAAAATCCAGACAGAACTAAAGGCCAAACAAATAAATAACACATGTAATTAAGGCAACATTTATAGCCTCTGTGTTTATCTGCAGTTTTCTTATTTGGATGCAAAAAAATAGTTCGTGATGGCACAGAGACACAAATATCAGGCGATTTTAAAAGAACGCGGCTCACGGCATTTACCAAACCAGCTCACCCTTCCACACTGCCCTGAGCTCCCTACTGCCAGAGGTCAGCAGCTGCTCTTAGGGTGATACTGCACGGACTGGAGAACCTCTGCTATGGAGAGAGGCTGAGAGAGTTGGGGTTGTACAGCCTGGCAACAAGAAGCTTCCAAGGAGATAATACTGCAGCCTTCCAGGATTTAAAGGGGGTTATAATAAAGAGGGAGAGCAACCTTTTACATGGGCAGATAGCGATAGGTCAAGCGGAATGGTTTCAAACTGAAGGAAGGTCAGGTTAGATTAGATAAGAGAAAGAAGATTTTTACAGTGAGGGTGGTAAAACACTGGAACAGGTTACTCAGAGAGGTGGTGAATGTCCCATTCCTGGAAACATTCAGTGTCAGGCTGGATGAGGCTCTGAACAACCTGATCTACTTGAAGATGTCCCTGCTCATTGCAGGGGTGTTGGACAAGATGCCTTTAAAGGCTCTTTCCAACTCAAACTGTCCCGATTCTGTGATTTTCCTGTTATGGGAAATGCTGGCACATCAGTTCCCACTTTTGACATGATCCAGAATTACCTTGGGGTGAAAACAAGTTTGTTTCTCAGTGTCTGCCTTCTAATTTTGTGCAGACAGTAAAAGAGAAGTCCCTCCCACCACAGATTTACTACTACCCATAATTGTACATTGCAGGCAGGCACAGAGCAGTGCGTGGGTGACTCAAAGCCCTGGCACACATCTCCTTCACAGCTACTTATAGGAAGGATGAAAATAAACTTCTTGTTGAATTGAACATGATGTTCTGGCAACAGAGATGCCAATTTAAGAGGCAGAGCCTCTGCCTCCTGATGGGCAGCAGACACAAGCAGCTTTATGAGAAGCAAAACCAGGGCACTCCCATTTCTCCTCCCTTTGCCTGGGCCCTGAGAGGGATCTTTCCCACCACCTCCCTTCCCGGCTCATCTGCAAAACCACCTGACACGAGGGACAATCAATGCAATTGCTGCTGGCTACAGCTCATTTACTGATGGCTGGATTGATTGCTCACTTGTCAGTCCAGGGTCCACAGGCACATGCACGTGTCCAAGTCTACCCAGCTCACTCCTCCCTTTGGAGGAGATCGTCAGAATCACGTGGATCTTACTAAGGCCAGCAACAGGATTCCAAAGTATAACTTTCGGCCTCAGCTACGCATCCGAAAGAAATTCAGTTTTGTGGCAATCATACAAACAGATACTGTGCAACAGTTTCTATGAAAAAATACATTTGGGAAACAGGAACGTGTTTTGGGGGCAGATAAGAAACCACGCAAACCTGAGCTGGTTTTCACTGGATTCTGCTTGAATGCTTGCTTGAGTCTGCCAGGCAGGTGAGATACAGGCTAATAAGAGGAGAGAAGGGAAGGAGGGGCTGCCTAGGAAGGAAGGACTGTGTGAGGTGTGGGAAGTCAGCATAGCCCTGCACTCACACAGAGGGCTGTACCTGCTCCAGACCGGTCTCTCATCAGCTATTCTGTGCCCACACCTGCAAGCCCTCAGCTTGCTGTGGCTTTGCTAGGATGCAGCTCCCACAAGAGACAAAGCAGACGCTGCTGAGGGTAATTGTGAGGGCAGAGAACTTGGCAGCACCTCCTGCTCCCAGGACACATTGATGCATTGCCCATCTGACAGCAGCCCCCGGGCCCTGGTGAGATGCAGATCCCCGGCTGCTGAGCGCTCAGTCACCTGTAAGTGTCCAGTGTGATCAATCCTTGTGTCACAGGGGTCCCAAGACATTCATTCCCTCCAACGTGAAGGAGACGATCTGGCAGCGTGAAGCAGATATCGATCTCCTGATCAGCAGTCAGAGGCACATGTGCGAGTCCCTGAGCTCACAAACATGTGACCTTGCTCCGGAGGGGACATTTGTGCCTTTCCCCACATTCCAAATCCCCATCTGCACTTGTGCTGGTGTCCAACACAATCGTGGCAGGGCTCTCATGGCACAGGGCAGCCTGTTTTGCTGCAATTACACACCACACACGGTCACCAAGGGAAAAGGCCGGGCACCACAGATCCCCTCCCCTCTGAGAGCCAAGGGAGCACTCATGGACGTCAGAGGATTCCCATGTGCACGCCGAATGGGGAAAACAAATACCTCAAGGCCATGTGCAAACTGTGAGCACCTGAGGTGCTTTGAGACCAAGAGCACCCGGCTCTGCCTGCAGGGTGCTCCTGGGAGAACCACAGGTGACTGAGCTGACTCGCAGTGACCTGCTCCTCTCACCCACAGGAGCAAGCAAAGTCTTTGGCTTCTCTATGTAATAATATACATAATATTATCTCTCTGATTTCTCTTTCTGAGCCCGAATTACCAGAGAAAACACTCTAAAGGTAGTCTGAAAATACACCCAGAACACTCCCCAAGCTTCAAACAGCTGAAGAACACCTGCTGCTTGAAAGTTTACGCCCACTTTGCACAGAACAACAGTAACACGAAACCTTTGCAGTTTTCCTGAACGTGAGAAATAGCAGCACATGAAGTGTTGTGTGTCCATCCCCTTTTTTTACTGCCACACACTTATGGTGACTACTTCAGTATTATGAGAAAATGCTGGTGTCTGTCCAAACTTGGAGCATCTCTGGCACACGTCCAGCAATCTCTGAGCTGTACCCAGACAGCACTTACAGGGAAGTGCCACTGGTGCCTCCAGCTGTGCTTGGTTTCCCCAAGGCAGCTGCAGTCACCTCTGAGGTGCTGCGAGTTCAGCTCTGCTTACTGCTGCTCTTGGCATCCCTCTGTTTAAGCTACCAGGGAAGCAAATTCCTGGGCTGAGTACTCTTAACACGAGACCGTGGCAGCTCCAGTGACACTGTGGGGGAAGCTGGACAGAGGAAGGACCTGCCTGCAAGTTACTCGAGCATTTTCAAGAAAGGTTCAAGACCTTCCCAAAAACAACTGGCCCCACAGAGGTGCTCGGAGGAAGCACTCCTGCCTCACCAGGCAGTACAAAAATACCCAAACCTAGGTTTTCGTAACACCCAAGGACACAACAGCATTAATTGGCCGTTTTTCCCAGAAGCAAGAAATAGATATCGAAATCAGCTGAAAGGAAATCATTACTGTCACACAACAGAAGTGGTGGACTATGTGAGAGCTCCCTGTGGAGCTCACAGTCACCTTGCTGACGTGAGTCCACGTGGGGCTCTGAGTCCCTAAGTGAAACAAGAACAGAAATGGAAAGCACAGGACTCACCCAGCCACGACCACGCTGTGTTGCAGCAGTGCTGGAGCCTCCTGTCCACCTCAGACCTTCAAACAGCAGCTCCAGCCAGAGCTGCTGAACAGCACAGCAGCCACACTGGCCTAGGGTGAGCCGTGAAACCACCCTCACTCAGGTGCAGGGACTTCACTGGATCCACAGGAAACGAGCCAGGAGTCTGATTGAAAATCACCTGCACCTGCCTCGTACACAATTCTCCCTGTGCAAGGCCTGTGGAGACCGTCCATAGGCACTGAGGGGTCAGGTTTTAGCCTTCACAAAGGCTCCTTCATGGCAGGTGCCTGTTTCATCCTCCAGAATCACACGTGCCCTATCACTGTCAAGGCATCTGGAGCCCATCACCTTCACCAGCTCCCCGGGCCCCCCACCCCAAGCCCAGCCACCCCACAGCAGCTCAGAAGGGAAGTGAAATTTTTTTTCTGGGCACAGAGAGGCTTCTCCTGAACAGCAGAAATAACAAATAGACCCAAAATGTCCCCTACCTTGATAGCAACAATGTCAGAGGTTTTTGACACTTCTCATTTGATCGTGGCTCTGGCTGTACTTGGTGTTTTCACTCTATCCCCACCTTCCCAAAACCCTGTTAGAAATTTATTTTTAACCTAAGTCCTTGTCTAGTTTTGTGCCTGTGGCACAAAGTTTGGAAGTGTGGTCCATATTTCTGGAAAACTCAGGAAAAAGCCCTGCAGTGCTCCCATGTGCACATATTCCTGCATGTGTCTGCACCTTTTCCTTCTGCTGGGGGTAAAGCTGAGGGAGTGCACAGAAAAATGGGCACTTACCCTGTATTTATCAAAGCCAAAAAGGAAACAGGGTTTAAATAATCAGCCATCCTACATATTATGCATAAATACAGAGCATTGACACAGAATCACAGAATATTCATATACATTTGCATTGTCACAGTGCTTTTACTTATTCTGTTAGGCTTTTAATCCCCCAGTTTAAAAGGGGCCTCTGAAATCTAAAGTACAGATTCGGGAGAATCTGTCAATCTCACATGGCAGGGCTGTAATTAAGGATGGCTGAGAGAGAGGCACCCGAGCAGCAAGTCGGGTGGACCTTTCATTTGCAGATGAGCTCTTGGAGTAAGTCATTCTTCCCTGATTTAAACACACTTAAATCTGTTTCAAACAAAACCTAGCCAGAGTTGTGTAATTTGTGAGACATAAAGAGAAATGAGCGACGAGGGAGTAGTCCAAGGGTAACAGGAATTAAAAATACATGTTTAAATCCTTTAGCTTCAGCATCATTCCTATTTCAGTTGGGATTGTTACAACTTCTGCTGCTGGAGTATCTGGCTTATTACTCCGAAGAGAACCCAGAGGTCAGGAGAGAAGCCTTAGGTGATACAAAGTGTTAGGCAGGAAGAGTGAGAGTTAGGCTGTAGGTGTTTCTACACAAGAGCTCATCTAATCCAAGTTTTCTGTGGGTGTGAATTTGGTGCAGTAGTTGTAGTGCCTTCCTGTTGCCAAAGATGAGAGGTTTTCCAGAGAGTTTAATTAAAAAAGGGTAAGGAGTTGTTGTCTGATAAGTTATAACCACACAGTTGATTTCGAAGGTATATTGGGTAAGGCTGACAAAACAAGGAGAAATTGGAATCAGGAACTTTTACCGGTTCTCTTGCAGTGTGTTAACAATTACTTCATTTTTCCATCTGCTGTATACTTGATAAAATGTAGATCCTGTTTCAGCATGACTTTATAATTATTCATTTATTCCCTATACCCAGTAGAGGAATAACTGCAGCAGTTTGCAGTGTGGTCCCTGCTCTGAGTGTTTCTTTGTCTCTGTAACTTCATCTCCGGCTTGGCAACATCTGCTGAGAGCAGACGATGAGAATCCGTGGCGTTGCCAGAACGCAGGCCAGGAAGCATCGGAAACTCTTTCCGATCTGGTGGCTGGATTGTTACATGAAAAGCCAGCGAATGCAGCAGCCCCCGTGTGTGTGTGTGTGTGCCTGCCTAGGGGAGGGCTCCGGTTACCTGAGATCCTCTGCAGATATCACAATGCCTCGTGGGGGAGTCTCGTTTAGTATGCGGAATAAAACGGCGGTGGCACCGATCATATGATTTGGAGAGTCAATCCCGAGGCAGCAGCGCTGAGCAGGGGAGGTGGAACCCAGACACGGCTGGGGCTGCGCGGGGCCGGGAGCGGCGCACGGAGCGCGTTCGGCAGCGGGGGCAGAGCGGCGGGGCCGGGCTGCTGGGTGCGGAGCCGGGGGAGCACAGCACAGCTTCGCTGCCGGCCAGCCTGCGCCGTGGCAGCACGGTGCTAGTCGAGAAAAGGAAAGGCGCTGCTGGCTGCGATTAAAAGGCACAGGCAGTGACAGAGGCAGAAGATCGCTGTGGAGCTCCTTTGATAACCACCTCGAGAGTGAATCTTACCTCTGGAGAGTGCTGGTTCCAGCTGACTGTCTGGCAAGTGGGATGAAAAGGATGCTCAGTCTGAGGAAGCGTTTCACTGGCAGCAGAGCAAACTAGAGGAGAACTTTTACCTGCATTACTGACATTTGGGAAAAATAATATAAGAAAGAATTCTCTGCCAGGATTCTTTTTTTTTTTTTTTTTTCTTCACGAGTCCTGGAGAGAGATTTTGTAGTCCCTTCCTGAGGAAAACACCAACCAGAAGTCAGAATACTGCAGACTTTCCAAAGAACAGGCATGGTACAAAATGTGATTTTGGTGTTTTTCCGCAGGCGACTCAGCCAAAGACCCGCTGTTGAGGAGCTAGAAAGAAGGAATATACTGAAACGTGAGTATTTTTTTTTCCTAAAGTATTTTATATCTGTTTGTTGAAATCAGTGATTGCATTTCCGGAATTTATTATTTTTAAATAGACAAATTAATTCACTGGGATTATCTTCTGTACCTAAAAGTTTTAATTTTTCACAAAGACTTGCAATTTTAGGACAGAAAAGAACTGTTCCGGTTCAGGCTTTCTAGTAATTTTCATTCTGATTACACTGTTACTGGTGTCCAAGAGGGGAATACAATCCGAGTGTCACAGTGCCATGAGAACTGGAGCGACATTTTTCAGGACATGGATTTTCAAGGCAAACACTGAATAGCACTGGGAATACAGGGGAAGGGGGAAGCATCCTTGCAGAGATGTGATTCTGCTCAGGTCTGTTTGCTCATGTCACTGGAGGTCTTCCCAAAGCCAAGTTAAAGATCAGTCTGAGATACCAGAATTATTGGAGGGACAGTCCCAGGCCTGTTACAGGCACTGCCACAGGGAGAGTTCTCAGCATCTCTCAAATCCACAAGGCAAAACCTGCAACTCTTTTCCTAAATGTTTCCAAGGGATCAAACAAGTGATGAACATAATCCCTTTCCTTAAAACTGCTGAATGAGGGGAAGGTGAGAGAGAGCTTTGAAACTGTCTCCACTATGGATCTCAAAAGGGGGGATCCATCTGCTATTTAGTCTATTTAGTGCTGAAAGACAAAACCTGGGATGATGTGAACTATAGTTTCTCATTGAACAAACATAAAACATAAAGCCACAGAAATCTGTCACACAAGCAGTGCTGCCTACACTGTTTAATTTATATTTAATCGTGTGATTGTAATTCACTAGGAATAAAGTTATCTACATTGCATTGCCTAAAATGTAATGTGTCAGAACTTTCTTAGTGGTTCCTAGGGAAAAACCTCATGCTCTTGCCATTGAAGTTGTTTGGGATTTCATCTGAGTTTTAATACAAAGGGATTCCACAGGCAACATACATTTAGCAGTACTTTCCATGCTGTTCCAATGCACAGATCACACACAGTAAAATGAGCTGTATTTAGCATGTGCACAGCTCGAGGAGGAAAAGGAAACCCTCCTTGCAACGTGAGTGGGTGAACTTGGCCAAACTTCACCTGTCATCTACCATAAGAGGCAGGAAAAAACAGTAACCCAAGATCTTGAAATATGTGGGACCAGATTTTCAAGAGTCAGTAACCAAAACCTCTGAAAATCTGTTTCTTTGGGGTTTTTTTCCTGGCTAAGGAAAAGCTGATCTCCGCTGAAAAAAATCTGTTCCTTTATGTTTACTTTTTTGAAGTGTGCTGGTTACATCCTTAATCTGGGTTAAACTGACCGGTTTTAATACTAAAAAAGTTTGAATACATTCATATAATGAGCTTAGAGACAGATAAAGCAGAAAGAAGATAAAGCAGAATTAAAGATAGTTCCTGAATACCAGCTAAACATACTGGTCTAGATTTGTATCTCATTTAAAGAGCTCCCAGCATGGAGCAAATTCATTGACTTCCGTTGAGTTGCTCAGGCTTTATACAGGTTCAGCTGGGATCAGAACCACTTCCATTTTTTTACCTCTGCCATTATATAAGAAGCTGAGTATCCTGCAAAGCTGTAGCAGTATAAAAGCCCTTCAGTGAAATCCCCACAACCTCCTCCAGGTGTAGTAAGGGTTTGTGCAGCTTTAAGTCGTGCATTTCCCAACATCTTTGATGTTCGTAATTGGTACTGCTGACAGAAGTTCTTTTATGGACTCAGAATTCACATTTGTACAACTCTGGTAAAGAGAAGCATTTTGCAAAGTACAACTACCGTTACTTTAAAGCGAATCGCTGCAAGATTTCAAAAAGTGATTTCTTATCTCCTTTAGGGAGTTGTTTCTGAGATAAAAGTAATACTTGAAAAGCAAACTTAAAGCCAGCACTTTCTTACAGTTCTGTTGATCTTCCAAGTCCTTTAACCACAGAAACACTGCTGGCTTCCCACCAAACATGAAAAGCAAATGAACTCAAATCACAGCCCAGGTGTCAGATGTGTCCTTGCTGTACTCAACACAAAGCTGAGCTCGCAGCCAAGAAGGCACCTCTTGAACCCCACTGTACAATCCCTGCCTCATTCTGAACCCAAGGACGTGCCTTAGTGTCAGGCAGAGCTGAGAGCTCCCTGAGGACCCGGCAGAGCACAGACTGAGTTCCAGCACTGCACAGGCCCCCTCAGAACTGGGAGCATCTCTGCTGAGATTTACAAAACCAGCCCTCAGACATGAATGGATCTGTGTGGGCAGAATGATGGTGATGGGAAAAGCCTCTCTGGGCTGTCTGAGTAATAATGCCTGAGTTCTAGAATCCCTTGCCAGCATTTCATATCAAATCTCAGGTTACGTTTTTTGTAAAAGAACCATTTCTTTTTAGTTCTTGGAGCGGGAAATAAGCACTGAACCCCAGTGAATAGAAATAACTCACTACACATTTAGTATATTTGGAAAAGTGTTTTCTGACCAGGAATGTGTATTTTTGGCTTTTCTTTGGGAATTAGAATAATAGAATCACAGAATGGTTTGCGTTGGAAGGGACCTTAAAGATCATCTTGTTCTACCCTCTGCCACGGGCAGGGGCACTTTCCACTATCCCACGTTGCTCCAAGCCCCATCCAACCTGCCTTGAAGGCTTCCAGGGATGGGGCAGCCACAGCTTCTCTAGGCAATTCTCTCACTGCATATCACATCATATCTTTAAAAGGCACTGCGCCACAGAAAATTATCTATTTTTAATTAAAAAATAGGATTATCTACTCTAAAAGTGGTGATTTAAAGCTGAATGAATAACTTCTTGCAGTTATCTCTACATCTTAGAATATACTCTACTTTTGAAAGCCTGTTCTCCTTTTCCACATTGCAGACTGAAATAGCTGCTCATCCCTGACACAGCACTAATTTTAGCTGACCTGTTCTCTTTACATTTTGTGCCTTGCCACTGAACTGTAATGCAGCACATTATAGCATTTTGAATTCATTTGATTTACATTTCTACCATAGCCAGGTGGAGCTATGCACTACCATGTTATTTTAAATAGATATGATTGCATTTCAGTGTCATCTAATGAGTGCAAAAATCAGGGGGAAAATGCTTCATTGTTAAAAATTTCATGGAAATCCATCTGCAGTGCTAGTGGGTTTTGGAGGCATAGTAGAAATCACGTGCGTGCTTTAACACTGGAAATACCTAATGCAAGTGGTATAATACACCTCACAGTAGTACTCAGAGAATCCCAGAATGGTTAAACCTTTTTCTCTGGCTCCGCAGCTTTGTTCAGGTCATGGGCTCATGCCTTAATTTAGTAACAGATAGTACTGGAAATAGAAACGCCATTAACTCGTTTCCTAAGGCAGGGGATCTATTTCACACAGCGTTACAGCACTCCGGTCTATTTTTAGAGCCAGTGTGTAGGAGTTGTCACGGCTTGAATGTTAATAGGCACAACACACAAAGACAAGGGGCTGAGCTCAGAGCAGAACTCTGCAAAGGAAGCCCCGGGAGGAGAAGGGGGTCTCATGTCAGGGAGAGCCAAGGTGCAGGTCAGAGCCAGCGAGTGCTGCAGCCTGAGAGCGCGGGGCAGAGGGCAGAACGCGCTCTCCCTGGAGCTGCTGCGGGGAGGCTGCTCAGCATCCGACAGCATGAATGGCTCCAGCAGCATGGAGAGTAAAAAAGGATGATTAATCAACCGTGGAGTGTTTTGATTTTCCCTCTGAAGTTTATCCGAGCGGAGCGTTGGTGTGGCTGCTGTTGTTTCATTGAGCCTCCGCGGAGTTTTGGAGAGCGCAGGCAGAGCTAACATTGGCACCGGCACAGCGTCCTCACAGAGAGGTGACTCCGTGCTCCAACACACACCAGAGATGCTCTGAATTACCAAAACACACAGCTACCAGCTGCTCCTTTTGCCGTGCTCACTATTGCCTGGAACTTGGGAAAACACCAAACTTCCTCATGAGGAAAGTCACCTTTTTTTTTATATTCTCCGCAGAACGAAATGATCAAACGGAACAGGAAGAGAGAAGGGAAATCAAGCAGAGACTGACAAGAAAGGTAAAATCTTGCAATACCTGCTATTAGCTTTTAGAAATTTAGCAAAATTACTATAACATCAAGCAGCCAGAGAGGTCATTATTACAGAGAACCTCCCTTAATATGCATCCTCCTCATCAGGGTCTGATAGTAGTGGCTGGTAACATGAATTATAGACATACCTGCCTTATCTCAGCTAGATGAGATTTAGTAGAATATTTACATATAAACTTAGGCAGAAAATGGGTATTTGTTTGCACACTGCGTATTTGTCAGCTTCATTGCTAGAAAAGGACTTTTTCATTTTTTGTAGCAGAGCTGACTCCCTGCTGAGCACCAGGTCTGCTCCCATAGTACATTTCTTTTTGCATTTAAAATATTCTCAGAATTAGAACGAGATCCTGTTGTTCTGTTCCTAGAAATCCCTAATGGAATTACAGACCAAATATGCTGATAAATTGTTAAAGCCAGACTGAAATTCGTACAATGTCTCTAGTGCTGAGAATCTCACACGGACAATCTGCCTCTGCCTGTAGCAGAACATCCTACAGCATCCAGAATCATCCAGAGATCATAACAAATCCATCATGATTCCTTTTCATTTTGAAAATGTATTTTATCAGGATCTGGGTTAAAATATTTTCTTTTGTCCGTTATAAAGGCACTGTGCTGTAGCCCACAACTCCATTTAAACCATCATGACTCTCCCAGCAGTCCTCCAAATGATTAAATATTTCCCTGGAGTTTCCAAGGGTTGGGTGGTTTTCCATATGTGTAAATGAACTAAGATGAAAAGCAGCAAATATGGCATTTTTTACTGATACATTTGTTATTAACCCAGTTTTATTTCACAAAATTTCTGAATGCAGCTTAACCAGAGACCTACAGTTGATGAACTGAGAGACAGAAAGATCCTGATTCGATTCAGTGATTATGTGGAAGTGGCAAAAGCACAGGACTACGACAGGAGAGCGGACAAACCATGGACACGACTGTCAGCAGCAGACAAGGTACTGACAGAACCACGGAGTTGTGCTTTCTCCTTGCTTTGTCTGTAGTGATACATCACCTTCTGAACAGACACAGAACCTCTGGCACATTTAATCTCTGTACACGTTACATTATTTTTTTATGCTGAAATCACACCAATGTCATAAAAAATGCTATTTATAAAAATGCCTGTTTAGTACTGTAAAGGCTTTTAGCCACTCACCCAAAAAGGTGGATACAATCTTTTGGGCTCCAACTCAAAACAATTTCCAGCCAATAGAGTATTAACCTTTATTCTCAGACTGGAAGTTTTGTTCCAAACATGCAAATATTTCCTCTCCTGTTTTTCCTGCGAATGCTCAAGGAGTCACTGGACCCACATTCTCCCGACTATAAACACTCATTTTGTCCCATCACATACCTGCCACGTAGCTGATTTACACCCCAATTTAAATGTCACACTTAGATGCTTGAGTAGTGAGAAAAGTTCACTGTGATTCCAGCCAGGTGGGAAGTTTCAGGGCTGCAGGAAGCAGAAGGAGCAGAGACAATTACTGGCAAAATGGCAAACACGGGACTGTTAACATGGCTTTGTGCTGAGATGTGGAGATCAAACAGTTTGGTTTCCATCCCAGTGTCTCCCCAGTAAGTGACAAATGGGTTTAGAGGACTCAGAGCATTTCTACTCCAGTAGCTGTTCTCCCAAGCTCTCTAAAATGGTGAATAAGCTATTCCATAGTAATCAATGGAATAATGATTTCATATTTTCCTTGTATGTACTTTTATTAAAATCAGACTTGTCCTGGTTTTACTGTTTCAATGTTCATGTTTCAATTAACAAGGCAGGTTTACTAGCCAAAAGAAAATGACAGTTTTCACATACTGGTGGCACGCATCAGGAAGTCAGGGTCAGAGCTGGACCTCTGCATTTGTGACTGAAAAATAGATCAATTTCTTGGCAACTTCTCTTTAATCTTTAATAAATTTTAACTGCAATCTTATTAAATGTGAGACAACGAGGCCTGAGGTGTTATTCTGTCAGAATTGCTTCTAGACAGCAGTGACCCTGTCAGCAATCAATAACTGATGAGAAGTATTGTGTCACCAATCCATACAGCCCAAATATTCAGCATTTCTACCAGCACAGACTGCTCTGCTATACCCAATACCTGCTTCTTCTACCCCAGAAAACTGTTCTGCTCTGCAGGTCTGGCATTTTGCAGTGCTTACAAGCACAAAATTATTTGTTCATGTTTGTCTCTTTTCAATTCCTAGGCAGCAATTCGGAAAGAGCTGAACGAATACAAAAGTAATGAAATGGAGGTCCATGCATCGAGCAAACATTTGACAAGGTCAGTTTTCCAGCTATTTATTTCCACTGCCTGCTAAAAACTCTGCTTGAGTCTTGAACCTGTGGATTTTACTCTTACATGCTGCATGTGGGAGAATATGCAAAGGGAGCTTAATATTAAAAGCAAATTGAAGCATTTCTCTTCCTGAAGAGAACCCAATTTTCTGATTTTTTGGGGGCTTTTATTAGCACATACCAAGAAGCCTGCAGACATTCTCCAGGGCATCCCTCAGTCAGCATTCCTTGCACCAAAGATTCAAAGATAGGACAAAAAAATAAAGCATATAACACAGAAAACAATAGGAGTTTTAAAAATAGAACAACTTAATACGCTGTGTAAAGAGCTCTGAATTAAATGTACTTGAGTCTGCAGCCTTATCACAAACACTGAAACTTCCCTGCTAAGAAATACAAAACTGCACTGACCAAAACAGGCCAGTGCCCAGGGGTAATGCCTTTGTTCTAATTGGATTTTTCTAAAGGATTCAGCCTGGGGATTTCAGTATTCCCTGTCAGTCCAGTTGCTATTGGAAGGAGCAGGCCCCAGGTAACTTAATGACACTTAACTCCATGTCAGGAGGAGGTCAGGAGAGAGAACAGGTTTGGATTGTTGTCACTCTCCACGTGATGGGGCCTGAGAACCTGGTCAGGGCAGTGCCTGCTGCGTGTGCCAGCACTGGTGACAGGGACTGTGTTCAAACACACATAGAAACATTCCATTCCTTTCTTTAAGTGGAGAAAAAATGAGAGGCTGATTCCACAGCCACTGATGCAAAAAGGCCTTATTAAGGGCAAAGCAGCATCACTGCATTGATGGAATGGAACATGGGAAGGGAAGAGGGGATGGCTGCAGTTTCAGTCTGGAAGTGAGCTGTACATTCCCTAATTGAAGAGACCTGGGGAGTTTGAGTAGATGATAATGAGAGATTTTGAAATTTGTTCAGGATATGAGGAGTAAACAGGCTTACAGTTTACAATTAGTGCTAAGGCATTACAAATGATTGGGGCTTTAATTACAGATCTCAGCTAAAAAACCAAGCCTACAGAGCAAGAGAAAATCCATTCCAGACTCACAAGACTATCGTATCTCCTCATACTTTATGAAGGATTTCAACACTGTTTAACTCTTAAAAAAAACCAAGACCACTGCACAATAAAGGCTATTGCCACCAATGACAAACTGTGGCTTCATTTTCTAAAAGAAAAAACCCAAATCAACTACATACCTGTATTTGCAATTGCATTCCCAAATAAATGTAAACGAGGTACGCTGGGCCCTGAGGACTGACCTGCACTGCAGTCATGGCACAGGGGTGGGAACGTGCTGGGGAAAATGAGAGTTGCTAATATTCTTCAGTACTGTTACTGTGCCTTTAAACAGAATGAATACTTCTGTGGGCTTTTAAAATTTTGTTAATCCAACATAATAATTAGCAATTGAATTCTATTGCAAAGTGGTCTGAAAAATGTCTCTCTTTTCTCCTAGATTTCACAGGCCATAGAAATTTTCTTCTGAGAAGAATCTGTCTTTACTTTTTGATATTGCTGCTGAACACGCATCAGGGAACACTGGAGTCTTTCCCTAAGGTTCCGTGCAGGCTCCCTGGATGTTGATGTGACAGAAGGACTCTGCAGCTGAAGCCTCTGCAGCACTTGGGGACAGGACGCCAGCCCCGAGCTCTGGAGGCAGAAGAGTGCTGGCCTGTGGAGTGGGACAAGCTGCTGAAAAAGACTGAAGTGAAGCTACTTGGAAGAGCCTCCTCCTCTCCTTTCCCACCTGTCTGGAACTGGTTTGCAGCCTGCCTTGGAAAAGGAGATGTTGTGCATGTACAGGCTTTACCATTCCAAGGCCTCTGACATAAACGGACATGACACTCTGTCATCCAGTATTATGTTGACAAGACATTTTGAACTTACCACAATTAGTTTGTAAAACACCTAAGTTCATGTTCTAAAAACTAATTTAATGTATTATAATTTCATTCTTTTTTATATACTGTCTAACAGAATCACAGCTGCAAGCATTTTTGATTCTTGTTACTTTTGTTCTTTAATTAAATGACTACTTATTGCAGGAAATGAACATGTTTCCTAAAGCTCTTTTTTTCCCAGGGATAGTTGGGAAGAGATTATAATTATTATGCACCAAACCATTTGACTTCTTCATCGACACAGAGCCTGCAAAAGGATGATCTCAACTAAGGTTTTTGATCTTGTGAAATAGCATAACCTGGCTGTCATTGTGCACCAGTTGAGGCTCTGACCCTCTAAAGAATGACAGTTCGGTTCACTGTTATTCAAAAGTACTGAATTGGATAACCAGAGGCAGAAATGTAACAATGTACTTTCATGTTTAGCAAACAAATGGTTTTAATGCTTTCTTGACAGTAAGACGGAAAAAGTTACTAAATGCTAATAACAAAGCAAATAGAACTGGTTGAGAAAAATGTAAAGCCAGACATTTTAATAATGCCTGACATGGAGAAGCATCTGAGGATTTACTCAATACTATTGAAAAAAAAAAACTTGTGAGAAGAATCATACATTGATAGCTGTTAACCACACCTGGTGAGACAGAACAAAATCGTGAATCCACTCACAAGACAAACATTGCTCTGCAAGACTCTGAAGTGCTGCCATTCTAGGGAGTCATTCAATGTTAAAAACTTGAAAAAGGCATTCTTGGTTCTTGTAGCTTCATTGGGATGATCTCGATGAAGTGTGAAAATAATAAAATGCAGTCTGTCAAAGTGCCTGTATAGACTACTAGTGAATTGCTGTGAGGTGGGGAACAGCCCCCACACACAGAGTGTCAGTTCTGTCCCAGGTGGGGACGGAATCACAGGAACTGGAGCTGCTCCTGGGGAAACTGCCAGGCAGGCATGGAAGGTAAGGACACACTGTGCAACACTTACAGTCTGTGCCAGTGCAATGGGAGAAGGAACTAAGGACTCCTAGGAGAAGTGGTGTCAACATTTTAATGTTTGTCTTACTTGACTATCAGCTGAAGACTTGAATGACCCCAGCACTTGATCCAAAGATGTGTTTTTTCCTCTTTATTGTAATTTTTTAACTTGCTGGCTTTTCACAGAAATACATAACATCATAACTAGCCTTTTAACATACATATATTTATCATTTTATTATTAATAATACAGCATTAATTCTTAACAACAATATAATGATAGTCCAGGTGCAATATACAAAAAGGCTAAACAGAAAGGAGAGCAAAGTTTCTTCAGCAGAAGAAGCATTTTCAGTTTGAGCAGAGCAGATGAGCCACTGTTAACCACAAACTAAACTTGGCTAATAACCCATGCACAGGAACACTCCCGTTTAGCAGTGATGCACACTTCCACTGGTAATAAATATTCTACAAAACACATTAAAATTATGTTGAATAATATAATAAAAAGAAAAATATTGTAAGGGTAACTTAGAGCAGCTTTCAAATGTCAAACAATGGCCCTGAGCTGTGTCACTGCTGCACCTCAACCCTGGGGTAGCTCTGGGTGGCTCCGTCCCTCCGGCGCTCTCCGCTCCTTCCGCAGCCAGCCCGGCCTCTGCTCCGCTCCTGGGAGAGACACAACTCGTGACAGTTCAGAGCCACTGATGGGTGGCACTGAGCACTGCCTGCCTGCTGCTGGGGGAGGCTGTGGAGGTGTTTGGACACTCCCTGGGCCACGGATTGTGCTCAGTTCCTGCTGGAATTTGGGATCACACCTCAGAGGGCTCAGGGAGGCTGTTCTTGGGCACCCTACCTCCCAGTGGAAAAGAGAGACAGGCCTGCAGCACACAGTTCTTGTCACTAACTAAAACCAAGGCTGTTGTTTTATTTTTCCAACATGGTCTCACTATAAGAAAAGAACTTGGGCCTTGCAGTGCACTTTTAGAAACCTTGTACAGTTTAGAGACAAGTCCTGTTTCATTCAGATAAAATTCACTCAGACCAGTGAAAAGTTTAACATCTCATGAGGTCCATCTAGTGGAGATCACAGTGAGCACAGGCTCAAAAAAACCCCAAACCACACAAAAACCAGAGGCTCAGAAAACATCCCTACACTTACGTAAATGGGATGAGTGGACCAAATTATTTACTGGAAATTTCAGTATAATCATTTCCAGAGACGACACAGCCTTGTGGTTTTAAGATTCTTACCCAAAATATTTGCACAGCAGCTTTATTTGACTTCTTACTGATTTAAAGCAAAAGAGCAATGATATTTTGTAAAAAACCCAAGAGATGCTGTTTTTCTTGACTTGTTTAGTACAACTATTTGCAGCACAGTTCAAACACAAGTGTTGAGAGTGTTCTCTCTTAGAAAATTCTGCTGAAGTCTAACACCACAGACAAACAGAACTGAGATCAAACCAGGTTCCTCACTGTATTCTGGATCAGACCCAAAACATAGATTCAAAGTGAAATTCAAAGTGATTTCTCTAAAAGTCAGTTAAGTAACCTATAAAAATTGTTTAAGACTTATTTAGAAGTAGCACGTGCTAAAAAGAAAATTACAAATTACATTTTAGCAGGCTCAGTAAAATAATTCCAAATCTCACAGGTGAGTGGAAAAGTCTTACCCACACAGATTTTAACATTTTTAAGGAAAATATGCTTTCATTACAGTGTGACCAAGAAAAAAAGCAGAAAAAGAAAAAGCTGTCAAATCTTCCATTACAAAAGTGCTTATATTCACCTCGAATTTCAGGAAGGAATCTGAAAAATCACTTCAGAATTCTGCCTTTGATTGAAACAAGGTCTGCAATCCCCTGCGAACGTTACACAGCTCCTCTTCTTGCTGTACAAAAAAATTACCTTTATCACTTTTACCACTTACCACATTTATGACATGCTTTTGAAAAAAGGCAGATTTTATTTAATGTATTGCAATCCTGGTGCACTGTACAAGCTGCTTTTAACATATCAAATATGATAATTTTCTTTTCAACATTAAGACTCAGAACTGAACGAGTCCATTCACATCTCCCCATAGCTCCCATTACCCAGGGAAGGTTTAAAGTGTAACAAGTCAGTGACATCTGCATTCTGACTAATTTTTATTTTTGATAGGGGACTAAAAATCAAAATTTTAGTAATTTAGGGTTCAAACAGCAAAAACTAAATAAAAATGAGGACAAGATAAATTTATTTACCATTTCTTTTAGAAATTTCTCTTGGAGTCCTTTTATGTCTTCTCTCATCAGATGCATCTACAAAAAGACACTGAATGCATCTCGTCTGCTCACAACTGCCAACACATTTTCGAGCAAACAATTGCATCCCTAAATGTGTCATAACCAAGAGACACAGATGCACATGCAGCCACCTGCCTACGGAAAGGGGCTTGTGTTTTAAATTTGTTCTTTCTTGGAAGAGTAACACCAATAAACAAAGCCACAGAATCCAGAATAAGTCCTGATAACTGCACACACCTTGCAGTGGGTGAAATCTAGGCCTAAACACTGAATATTGTTAAATTAAGAACATTTGATGAATACTAAAAACTAAAAAAATACTTGTATATCATTACTATAATGCTGAGGACAAAATACTCAGGAAAAAATGTCAGTACTGATATCCGTGGGTACACCTGAAGGCAGAATTATTAAAATGAGCAAAACAGAAGTTCACCATACCTCTGAAGTAAAAACATTTTCTTCATAGTCAACAGAATGGTAGATATTCTTTTCAAATGAAGTTTTAAGAATCTGAATTCTAAAGAAATAAAGGCAGTTCAAACAGCTTTGCTACATAAGAACTTCCTACACAGAGCACAAACACACCCCACTGTTAAGTAGTCTATTTGCATTTAAAGCACGGACAAATATCCCCATCACTGTTCCTGCTGGAACAGCTCCTCAGGTATGTGGAGAAATTTAGCTGGAGAATAATTACATGAACATTTTAATCTCATTTTCTCATCTCATCACCCATATCTCTTTATGGAAGAAGTTGCAGAGAGAAGAGCAGTTGTGCTGACTTCTCCCTCAACAGAACAGCACACAAATCTCACCCAGGATTAGTGAACCCTACTGACCTCTGCTGCTCATTTTTCATGTACGTACTAAAAGTGTGGGAATGCTTTTTCCAAAAGGTCTGGAAAGAAAAGAGATGCTAATCATTAGGAACTGATTTTCCAAACTAAAAGTAATTAATATCTAATATGAACAAAATAACCATGACCACAGACTCAACACAGAAGGGGGCAGGAGTTACACAGTCCCCACAGAAGCTGGAAGAAACCAGCCCAATAAAGTATTTGTAGGAGTATAGTAGGAGGAGAAATAGATAGGAATTCATATAGTGGAAACATGTAGGAAAACACAGAGTGACTCAGGAATCCTAAGAGCATCCTAACACCTCAAATGCATTATTTGAAATTTGACCCAACTAGAAGCAAAAAGGTAAGGGCTTTGAAAATCAAAATTAATGATCCTAAGTTAAAGATGATGTGAATAATCTACAGATTCCACAAGAATTCCCTTTTACCCATGATCAAACAACTAAAATACAAACCAGGAATTCTTTTTCCATGATTTTCAGGGACTCAGAATCTTTTTCAAATTTCTCAAGTTCCTCAGTGAGAGTGAAATGAAATTTGTCCAGCTGCCTGATCCTACCAAAACAAACCTGGTTACTTGCAGAAGGTATTCACTGCATTTTAAGGATGTTTTAACAGAAATCTTCCATTACTGACCTGCATTCATGGAGTTGGTAACTCATTGTTGCCAAGTGCTGATGGGCAGCTCTCAGTGTTTGCTTATGAAAATGATCCATTTTCCGGGAGCGGTTCTATGAGGATGTTTTAACAGGAAATTCAATTATTTGCACTTTAGGAAAAAAAACCCTGTAGTATGTTCAGTACTGTAACTGCTTCATATCACAGCAAACCCCCTTTTTAAAAATGTAATTGTGTGGTGCAAGCCAAGCTGTCACCTCTGTGCCCATGTGCCCCCCAAAGTGATACTGCACATGAAGGGTCTTGCCTCAATTTTCTTGGCAAATTCTTTCTGGAGCTGCTGACAAATGCTGATGGTTGAGCAACCAGGCTCCCAGAATTCCCCATCCAAACCAGACAGGTCATTTACAGATTGAGTGGAGATGCTTTCAGACACTGAAGAGAACAAAAACATCATGTCAAATGCAGTATTGTCAAGTCCTCAGTCTGAAGGTAGCACGGGGCCTAGGACACCTTTTGTTATATATAAATTAATGTCACCCATTAGATGGCTAAAACCAGTTTCTATTTTCATATCAATTTGCTGACTTTTAGATGGATCCAGTCTCCAAACATTTAGCATTTTTTATTTCTCCGCTTTAACATGTAAAATGCCTTTTTTTTAGACATTGTATTTCCTTGTTAAAACTCGAATTTGTCCCATTATTTTAAAACTTTGCACTGTCAGTCCATGACCAACCTCTGTAAGTAGCAGCATCATCTGTTTTAAATAATTTTTTGGGCTTTAAACTTATTCTTCTCCTTCCTTTCTTTTCCTCCTCTTTGCTTGTTCCTGCCTCATCAGAGTTGCTTTCTGTGTCACTGTGATAAGTTCGTTTGAGGAATGTCTGTACACTTGGTCCTTCAATAAACATGGAAACAATGCTGCATTTTAGCATTATTTAGAACAATGAGATGGGAGGATAAAGAAGATTTTATTGATCTGTTGGATGCAAACTCTAGGAAGATGTGTCTTGGCTTTAAAACATGAGAATTATATAAAAATTAATAACCATTACATTTATAGAGAGGACATTCAGCTGAACTCTGACTGATGAGCAAGTCTGGGATTTTTTCTGATAAAACTATTATCACCATTTTTCCCAGTATCAGTGGGAATGCCTCTTTCTTTGGAAAACAACTAACTCTTCACTAAATCAATATTTTGGAGCCTAATATTCAGGGTTTTTAGGGATAATTAAAACAGCAGAGAAAATGCGAAAAAGAGTAAAAAGGAATAATACTGAAAATATATAAAATATAACAAGATTAAAGAATTTTGGCCATATTGTTATGCCAAATAAAACATTTTTCTTAACCCTTATGGAGACACATAGAAAGTCTTTTGCTTTAAATTAAATGTCTGTACCTGACTCATTCATGGGGGCATAAGGTTCTTTAATCCAAGACTGTACTCTACTCCTGCTGGAAGCAGACAGTGGAGATGGTGCTACACAATCCTGTAAGAAAAGTCACTGATTTATGTATTAGCTTCAAAATTAAATTGCTTTTAGAAGTCTCCATCAGAAACTCCCATTTATGTCGTGAAAAATCATTTTTTTTTAAATTGGAAGTCACTATGAAAATATCTACTTCCTGTTATTTTTTTAAAATATGAATTATAACTAATCTTGTCGGGATATAATTCTTTCATTGTATCCACATGATAAATAATTATCTAATTTATCTCCAATTTTTAAAAATTAACTATTAGCAGGTCCCAAGATATGTGTTTAATATGGAGATGCATTTCCCTTGAACCTCAGCACCTGGAAAGCAGATATAACAGATGCCAAGCTGCAGTTCTCTTCTGAGAGCAAGGAATGTACTAACTCACCTCTTTACTTTTAGTGAGAGGCTTGGTGGGATCCTGGAGCTTGTCCTTAGCAGAAAGTGTGTCTGAAAAGCAAGACTGGAGACTGGAATTTTCCTTGTTATTCCCTGTTTCCAGCACAGCTCCCTTCACACGTTTTCCACTGTCAGTTTTATACGTTAAGCTGAGCTACATATTAAGAAAACAATCATAATTGAAAGGAGATGTCCCTTAAACCTCACCACCTGTAAATGATAGACAAGGAGCTGCAGGTCTCTTCTGAAGAGCAAAGCATTTAGGAACATACCTCTTCCTTATTTTTGGGGACAGGTTCAGTGATACCCTGAAGCTTTCCTTTAACAGAAAATGTGTCCGAAAAGCAGCGTTGAAAACTTGAATCCTCATTATTATTACAGGTTTCTGATATGGCTCCCTTGGAATTTTTGCCATTGACAGTTTTATATGTGGGTAAGCTGAGCTGAACATGAACAAAAACCCCAAACATTGAGAGAAGAAGCACAAAACAGTTGGCAGCTGAATGGAACAATTTCAGTTAAAACAGTTCTAGAAATATTAATGCTCTTACCAAAGATGCTTCAGTTACAACTGGTGAGAAGCTTTTCCTTCCAAATGTCAACTTTGTAACTGCTGTCTCAGGGGACTGATTTACACCCAGACTTTGCATAGTCTTATTTTGTGGACAGAAATTACTGGGAGAGATTCCTTTCTCAGAGTTTAGCATTTCCCTGTCTTCTAGTGTTGACTCCTGAAGACCAAGCGACCTTTCACTGGAACTGTGCTCTGGACTAACATCTCCTGACACTCTGTCAGCACCTAGGAAACAATTCCTGCACTGTCAGCACCACCAGTGGGAGTTACACAAGGGAAGCCAAAGCCCCACACTGCTCCCTGGTCCAGCCCTAGGAACTTCCAAGCCTCACATGGGTGGAATTTGGCACAGGCATTGCCACGCTTCCCCTTTCTCCCCCTCCCGCTGTTTCAGCAGTACCAGATTTGTTCTAACACTGACATGATGTGTTTCTATATTACCCTGATGTCAAGTAACTGCACCAACCTATGGAGATGTTAGTGACATACTAATACAGTTCCTTAAATTATGCAGAGCACCTGGAATTGTGGGTAACTCTTGTTTTAGGAGCATGTAATAAATGTAAAATTTACTGTTGTGATAACCCTCAATTAACCTCCACCTCTTGATTCAGTACTGCTAGAAATTAAAGGTGAAAATACCTACATCTCATTCTCTCAAGGGAGGCAGGGCTCTCAGCTGAAGGCACTTCCACTTCCTTCTGTTCTGCAGAATTCCTGGATTTGACCAGTGCTTTCTGCACATAGCCATCCACTCTCGTTGGCTCCACAGGCACAATCTGCAGTCTCTTTGGCTGCTTGTAATCCTTGTTTGCCCCATTCATATGTTTCTATCAAAGTACCAAAGTTATATATAAACATCTTTGTAACCACAGTGTACATAAAAGCTGATAAAGAGAGATATAGATATATTATCTATATACCATTGATCAAGCAGAAGGACCATCGTCAGAAGTACTTAAATCCATAAGCAGATCAGGTTTTCCAACAGCAATAAACACTGAATTTAACTCAACACATAAATTTCTATTCTTAGGAACTACTTAATTACTGGAGGCAATTACTGATGCTTCAGGACTTAATGAATGAAGCTTATAAACCTTCCCATATGAATTCTCGTATTATGCTAAAACAATGAAAATGTTTCAGCAACCAAAGTTCATTTACTAAAAATCCTGTCTGGATATTCAGCAGATGTACTGACACAGCCTCTCAAGTCAGCATTTTCTGCTGTACACAGCACAGGCCCAGCATTACCAGCATCACATCAACTCAACCACATTTGGCTCACTAAACCCTCCCATTTAAAGACATTTTCAAAATACAGCTCACAGTAGTCCTTTGCAGCAGAAGAAATTTCATAAATAGAAACTAAAAATCTATTATGACTAAGAAGATTATTGAGGACTGGTTTTCTTACAGCTCAATACTCATTAAAGAGGAGCAATATTAAAAATAATAAAATTAACTTCAATTTGCTTACGTTGGGCACTTAAAATTCAGGAGTACCAAATACAAAGCAGAGCAAAGTTTACTTTGAAAAACATGGCAGGAATGGATTTTTAATAATCAAGTGGACCTGCACACCTGTATTTTGGCTTTCTCCTCCTTAGGGGTGCATGTTGGAATCTCTTCTTCACTCTCAGACTCAGAACTGGAAGGCTCTTTGTAATTTTTTGTTGCTGCTGCTCTTCGAGGGAGTTTTTTTCTGGTGGATTTCACTATCATTTCATCCGATTTTGAATTCTGGGGTTTACATTTGTTTATCTTTGGAAGAATAAAACCATCTTCAATCGGTAAGAATGATTAATACATATACAAGATAAAATGGCAAGTAACTTGGTTTAATTAAAGATAAAATGGCAGGTAACTTGGTTTAATTACTTGAAATCCATTATTTCAGAACAGCTAAAAAGGTTTAACTTTACCAAAGCTCAGAGAGTCCAACCATCAGTCTACTAAAACCAGCAACCAATGTACAAAAATCATTCTAACTCACTTATGCCTGAAAAACCAGCTAAATACTACAAGAAAGGAATATAATACTCGAAAAGAATAAACTGTATTTAACAAATGATCTGGGAGAAATGTCACATATTTAAGAAAAATTATTTTAAAACAGTTTATGGGGGAGCTAAGACATTTTGAATCTATATTAAAATTCTAATTGCAAATTTACATTTACCTTTTTCTTATTTGTATTTTTGCTTTTAGGTTTATCCACCTGGCAAGCAGTTTCAGAGAACTTATCTGCTGTTACAATATAAGAAGGTAGAAAAATCAGGAAAATATTCAAACATTGGACATTATTTTTAGCTGTAAAATAACAATCACTTTCATTGATTGATTGATTCAGTAACTGCTTTCAGCCCATTATTTTAAAAAAGACTTTTTTTAAATTGACAACAACTTCTACCTGTCCCACCCTCCAATAGTTTTCCACATTGAAGTACAGAATGTCTGTAAATTGATCTTTATAAATGATTAGAACTAACTTGAAAATTCTTTATGCTTGGAAACAAGGCAACAAAAATACATGGTACCTGCAACACAGCACATGCCTTGGTGTGCATTTAATATCTAAGGACAAACTTACTGCAGCATTCTTCAGAAATACGAAAAAGGTTTCTTACTTTTGTCTGTGCTTATTGGTTTCCCTGATTTTTTATTTCTACTGTAATCAATTATCTGGGCTTTAGGTTTTCTCTTGGATTCCTGCAGCCAACTAATCTCTGTCTTGCTGTCATCCCCTCTGTTTTCTGTGTCTGAGTCACTAAAGAGATGCTTCTTGTCTCGATTGTTCCTAGTCTACAAAACCCAAAAAATTCTTAAGTTACTGATTTGTTTTTATATGTAGTCTGCTTACATAACTGGTATTTAAAGGCAGGAAGACAAGCTACACTGATCCATAAAAATCTGAGCCTTACCTTTTTTCCTCCTTTCACTTCCGTGCTGGATTTACTGGTGGTTGTGTTCCTTAGTTAGAGAAATAAAACCTTTAAACAATACATTTTAAAATAGTAGTTCTAAAATGTTCTACTATTCCCATGATGGGTGGATTGAGCATTCAAACAGAGGTACCTACTTTTCTTTCCACATTATTTTGGAATTACCTGTTCACTTTACACCCTAAAGGTTGTGCTTGTTTCCCAGTTAGCAGTAAGAGCACACAGTAACAACATAGCCCTTTCCAGGAGGGTCATTAACCAAAAACCATCCCCTCTGTTCAGGAGTTTCTCTCCCTGTAGTATTCCATGAGGAGAACTGTTCCCTTCATGGAACGCATTCCTTTTTATCACCTTCCCAAAGGACAATCATGGAACAGCCTAGGAGAACACAGCAGTGTTTATTGCCTAAAAAAACCAAGATATTCTTGTCATGCAACACTCCCTGGAATTTTCTAATTGGTTGCTGGAGAGTGCAGGCTGTACGAGGATAGTCAGCAATCAAAACAGAACGTCCTACCCTTTTTTGTTTGTCTCTGTAGGAACACTCAGTTCACTCACACAGAATTCTTGGATCTAAAAATGCAAATAGAGAAGAAACAAATGAAGGTTTTCATAGAAGGTTTTATAGAATCTGAACAAAATTAAACAGGCCACCAGACAGGCTACCAGATAGTAACCACTAAGTAACTTTTTTCCTCAGTTATTGCACTGAGAAATTAACAGCCATTAATTGCTATCTTAGAATTTGTTTAACAGAGCTCACAGTCAAAACCAGCTGCAGCTGACTGAAGCTTTCAGTATCTCAAAGCAACACAAGAGTTCCCAACCACCTGCTTCACCACCTTCCCAATTCACCAGGCTCCTCTGAGCCATAAGAAGCAAAACCATCTTGTATCATCATTAGATTTTCTTTTTGCTCAAACATCTGGACAAAGATGTCTTTAAAATGGGGATGAGAAGGATGGCAATAATGTTATCAGGATAATTTTAAATAATGATATTCCTAACACACTGTTTAATTCTTAATTTCAGGAAAAACATCATCATAGCTTGAAGTGGCCAGAGTCCTAAAACACAGTATATTGTGATATATCTGAGAATGCTGGGGACATGGCAACATGGACATGGCAAACCTTTTCCCCCACTTAGTTCACTGATATAATTTGAATTTTCAGATCTTATTTATACTTTCAGTAGACAACATTTGACTGATTTCCTTTCTATCTTATTCATAACATATAAGTTGCAGTTATTTCTTACTCCAAGCTTTATTGTAGGCTCATCCAACCCACTGATGTTAAAATTGTAGACATCATCCCTGTGAAACAGACATAGATCAGTTTTGTGAGTGAATTAATGACCATTTCACAGTCAGGTGTGGGTAATCAGAAACTGTGTTTGAAAATGTAACTACTTACAGAACACGACCAGCAGTCATATTAAGAAAAGAAGCGGTTTTTAGGGTTCTGTCCTGAACTTCTTCCTATCCATAAATGAAAAGTTAACTCCTCTGTCAAATTTGGACTGTGCATTCATAAACACTGTCATCTCAAAAAGCAAAATCTTCATCATGACGATAATCAGGTTGATTAGCAAGAGTTCAATATGGCAAAACATACAGTCAATGCATAATTAACATTAACATCCACAAACACTTAATATTCAAAGGTATTTGAGAACTTTCCCTTTACACCTATTGACTACCATCATGTATGTACATATAACTCATATTAAAAACAATTCCAACAAAAGCACCGTTACCTTGGAGACCCAGGATTTATTTAAATGTGTCCTAAAAATAAAGATACATTTTTAAAAAGCTAATTAGAATATATGCATTAGAATACTGCCTATATAAAAAAAAACCCTTACCAAACCCAGAAAATTTATTCATGCATTTAAATACAACATCAATTAAAAGATGAATTAAAAGAGCCCAGCCCCTTTCATTTATCAGCATTCACTGGCACATCACAGAGACAGCCAGAGGCATACAAAGACTCAGCACAACAGGAAATAGCTCACATCATACCTGTTAAAGCCCAGGGAATCTCTTGCTTTGCTTTTCTCAGCACTCTTGGCTTTGTATCTGTCACTGATTTTACTGATCAGCGATTTGGCTGCATCTGCCATTTCTTTAGACTTTGTTTTCTATAAAAACAGTTTAAGACTCAACATCCAACAGAAGAACAAAACTGCAAACAGAACTTCAGGTTCCTAACAACCCCCTAAACTTCATTAAATGTCTCCTACATGGATTAAATCACATTCATTTGAAAACCATTTTCCCTTGCACAACAGTAAACCCACCAATTCCGGAACACTGAAAATTTGACAATTCTCTTAATTGCAAGCAGAAGAAACAAAGGTAAGAAGCTCTCACTGTCTTTGACTGTTTTGAAGTCTCTTTTCTGAGGAGAACATCAGGGTCCTCTTGTGCAAGATGAGAATGCAAAGATGTGTCAGACACTCTGGCTGAAAGAAATGTTTTAAACATTTTTCCCTTCTGTATTTAACAGATTCTGTTCTAAATGATCAACACACTGACTGCTACTAAGGGTGGTATCAACTTAATTTCCTTTTTTCTGTTTTTTAAATTTCTTTATCTGCAGAAGTACTTCAAAAAGCTGAATAAATGCTTTTTGTTTCACAGCTCTTTCACTACCAATAGTAATAAAGGGGAAAAAAAGCATCACTGCAAGTTACTCTTAAAAACAGATCAGAGAAATTAACAGTTGACCAAGTGTGACCATCACCTGGATGGGATGCACGTGCCAGTGAAGGATTTGGCTTTTGCTTATCCCCAGTTGTTATATTCTTCTCAGGAAGAGGGAATGTTCTTTTTTTCCATGTTTCAGTTTTATCAAAAGAAGTCTCCAAAAGACCAGGCAGCCTAACAAAGACAACACCATCTTACTGTCAGAACTTGAGTCTTAATTATAATAAACATGCATCATAAAACAGGAAAATTATGATCTCTTAGAGATACCAAAGCATTTTAAATTGCAACAAAGTATCAGTTCTGGTAATGCCTGAAAATTCTCCCTTCAAATTGAGTGACAACAGTGACGTGGAATTCTTTTCCAATACTTACAAAGGTTTGTGGCTTCTCCCAACTGGCTGAGAATCAGGAACAATGTCTAACACCTCATCTAAATGAGACATTAATTTGGTGTCAATTATTATGGCAAAATAAATGGAAAAAATTAAAATAATTTTAAAAGTAAGGACTATCAATGTTTGTAAAATTACTTGCCTAAAGTTTGCTTTTCTGTGGCCTCTTGTAAAATTTTTAAGGCTTCTTCAGAACACATTTGCTACAGTGGAATGACACCCAAAAGGAATTATTAGTGTAGGACTATAAGCAGTACAACTTCATAAACTTGTGCTTTCCCTAATAAAACATGACATTCTTTTTCTCATTTCATGGAAGTGCTGTTCCAGTACCTTTTCACGTATTTTTGCCTCATTCCTGGTATCTGACTTCCTGATCTGTTCTGTTTCACAAAATTCATTGTCTACTCTGCATCTCTGCCCACTCTAAAAAGCACAGTAAGTAACACTGCCAGTTACAGCTCATAAAAGCCAAAGAAATGCTCTAACCAAAACATTCTGTACATGAGAGCCTTTTTCAGAGCATGGCTGGATCAAAACATGCCTCAGAGTCCCATAGTCTGGGGGTTGACCTGATCTGAGCAAGGCAGACATTCACAACCAGAAACAACAGAAAAATATTATTTTATAGCCATTGCTCAACAGGAAGAAAACACTCAAAAATACACTTAAACTGCAGGTTAGTGACACCTACTTAGTTTTTTTTTTATAGTAGTGACTGCCTGATTAAAAATGCACTAAAACTAATACTTTAAATGCTGCAAGCTGAAGACATGAAGGTTTCATAACCACAGCTGAATGTATTCTATGTTTTATGACTATTTCACTACTGCATAATCTATTAGAGATTATTGCATGCACCTTCCTCCTATTATACACAAAGGAAGAACTGAGGTCCCAGAAACAGGAAGTTAATTCTGGGGTCAGAACTGACGAGTGAATGTAAATTGTGCCTAATTTTGTTAGAGTTCAGTCTGACTTCAAACATATTAAACCTGAAATCTAGAGGGCAAGAAAACATGATGCAATAAAGTAAAACATACTATTTTCTAAAAGTGACTTGCTGACTGTAAAATTCTAGCTCTCTGAAATATGACTTAGGAGCAAATTAGAATAGAAATTAATGTTATTCTAAGACAAAGACTTAGCTACAGAGGACATGCATACTCCAGGAGGTTCCTGACAGAAATCCTTTGTTCTGCTCTCATTTATTGCATCATTGTCAGACCTTTTAGTAGAGCTGGTCATTTCCAAAGGCAATTTAAATCTCCCTTTAAAAGGAGTGGCTGAAACAAAACAGAGACGTGTTAGAATCGCATCACTTCTCCCATTACAATTACAACAGGAAGCGTTTTGCCCACAATCACAGCTATTCCATGAACTCCAACAAAAGCTGGTTAGTTTTGATACCAGGACCTTTAATAATTCCATTGATTCCAGCTATGTTACGTGGAGATTAAGAGCTCACGGACTGTGGATGTCTGGAGGCAAAAGCAAAACTTGTTACAGGCTGGCTCTGGTAGAAAATAGTTGGTTGCTATTTAAAGACTTCACTGTAATATATTTTTACTGAGTTCTCAGCTTGCTCCAGCACCAGCAGCTGCCTGACAGCTGCAGGAAAAATGCCATGTGAGCCTCAGCTGCTGGGAATGCAGTGCAGCCGCTGTCCCACACCATGTCTATGGACCAGGAGCAAGCAGCCCTTAAACATTTCGAGTTTAAAGCATCTGCTCAGGAGATTTTGTAACCTCTCCTTTTCATTTCCAGCTCTGCCAAGGATCACAGTTCATGCCTGAGTTTCAAAGACCCATTCATAGCGTATTTTTACCTTGAAAGCTCCTGCAAACTTACATGTGCTAACAAAACTCAGTGGACTCCTTGTGGAAACTCTTGTAATTCCAGGAATAAGCACAGATGCTTCAGACACTTTCCTTTTACGGGATGGAGTTATCTTGAGGAACAGAAAGAACTTGACCATAATACACTGATTTAAGGATGACAGCACAAGAATTCAGAAAATCTATTGCCAAGAATCTCTTGACACTTTCCATTACTGGAGTGTCAATTGCTGCTGCTGCAGACGTCAAGGTAACGTGATTTTTATGCAGTTACACTTCAACAAAATATTTTGAAACTGGGATTCGTGATTTTTGCTTTCTAAATTAATTCAATGAAGTATGGGCAAATCCTGTCCCTTGTTCGCCAAGGGATTCCCTGGAGATTCTACAAAGCTACAGACTAAGCAGAAATAGGTTTGTTAACTCCTGTAAGACACCTGCTGCTACACGATGAAGACAAGGTGACTGTTTCAGTTTTTACCCCCTCCCCAGCAGTCTCTGAGGCCATACTTGACTTTTCCATACTGGGACATCTCAGCATGTCTTCAAAAACTTCTCTTTAAAGGGAATTCTCAGAGCATCATGGTCTAAAGAATGTTAACAACTCCTTTTTACTTCTGTCACATTACTGTAGTTTCAAAATACTAACAAATTTTTTAGTGATTTTTATAGCTTAGTGTCAAGTCATAAGAAAAGCAATCAAACCCTGTACTAACTATATCCCAACTGTCAAATAAGAAGGGGTTTAGACTGTTAAATATTACAAATATTTAAACTGACATGCATTTTCTCTCTACTCCTTTTTGACAATCCTACTTACCTTGGAGGAATCACCTCTGAGTTTTTCTTGACTGTTATTTTTACTCTGAGTCCTCAAACTTCCAGGAGGTTGCTGAGTTTTGTACTTACTGAGTTTCTCCTCCTCCTCTCCAGATTTTTCTTTCAAACCTGGTGACAACTGACTTTCTGGTACCAGAACCTACAGAATATTTTCATTTTTAAAAATTTGCATACGATATTTGGATTTTATAATGTTTTATTTTTATATTTATACAAACACAAAGAGCAACTTCTTCACCCTAAGTAACACATTCCCCACTGGAGATTCTGATAAACTTCAGAGGTTACAGACTTTTAGTTTAAAAACTTCCAACTTAATTGCTATTTTTGGTACAAGGATGGGTTTCCAAGTAACAATGCACATAAAACAACTTCCCCTGTGCGTATTTGTCTGTTTTATTCTATGATTTGGATATTAATATCTCCCCAGAAAAACAATACACACATACTAGACACCACTTGCCTAGTTTTAGACTTACCTATACTTACTGATATTTTAAAATCCTTGTTTTCACTGTGATTATAAATTATGAATAATCAGACTAATTATACAAACCCAAGAAAGCATCTCAGCACATTGAGGTAAAATACCTGGGATCCACTTTCATCAAAGACGATGTGAACAGTTGTTTTGGCTACTGATGAAGACTGCTTCTTGCTGCAATCCTGCAAAGGGATAGGATATATCAAAATAGACACTTTGCTCTTTTTTAAAGCAAGAAACAAAATATTTAAGTGAAAGATCATAAGTGTCTGAAATCAGATTACAGAGGAAAACAGATTCTACAAATTCACAGCAGTTCCATCCCTCATGAGTTCCTCAGTCAGACTTCAGGACAAAGTTTGTTACAAGCAGTAAGGAGTAAGGTATGGCTTGCTAAAAATGTTTTACTAAATGAGTAAATTCATGAGTGTTAATTGCACTGCAAAACAAGATAGCTCATGAATCATTTCTGAAACTTTTTGTAAGCAACCAGATCGTGTTTCTGGAAAATTAAATATGCAAAGTTTGACATTAAGATGTGGTGTTTTTCCACCCATCACCAATTTCAGGTAACTGAGTCCAGCACTGCCAAGCCCAGCACTAACCCATGTCCCCAAGTGCCACATCCACATATGTCTTAAATAACCCCAGTGATGGGGACTCCGCCACTGCTCTGGCAGCCTCTGGCAGGGCTTGCCAACCCTTTCAGTGCAAAGATTTTATTGAAATCCAACCTAAACCTCCCCAGGTGAAACTTGAGGCCATTTCCTCTCGTCCTTATTAAGCATCTTTCTCAAAGCTTAACGTATTCTGCTGTTCAGTAGCAGTGATGTTAATCAGAAACTCCTGGTGTGGAGAGATACCAATAATCACAGCTGGAACATTTATATGGCAATGAGACATTGATTTTGAATCAATCAGAAAATATTCAAAAGGTGTTTAGATCTTACCTTACATTTATGAAATCCATAAATCTTTCTGGTCACATCTTTGATTTCCAAGATAGAATCAAAATATAAAAGAAACTTTCCTCCTTCAAGAGTGCCCACGTTCATTGGGCTTTTTAGATCTATTGTTAATAATTTCCTTGAATCTGTTTCTGGACAAAAACAAAATTTGAAAAGCAGCTTCATTTCAATTTAATGGCAGCTCATATAATGTTTGTAAACACATGACACATTCTTCAGTTCAGGTACTAACATTAATATTTTATTTAATTCACTCTAAATCTTGAATTGTTTCACTAATAAAACTATTGTAGATTAATCTTTCAGAAATACTTATACTGTATATTATTCCACAGAATTTTCTTTGAAGGTTACTTACTATAGCTACAGACAAATTACAGATATTTACTGTTCTAACTAGTTCAAAAGGAGTATTGTTACCTGTCATTGTCTTATGCCTTACTTATATTGAAATCTCTGAGACATGATTATTAAATTATTTTCACAAAATCACACCTGCATACCCCAAGCGCAGATGTGACTGCAGTGCAATTTTGTCCCTGATAAAAACAGTTCCCACAATATTTTAAGTGAGAGTTCTGCTTTGCTAGAATTACATCAGTACTTTTAGATTCATCAGTTTGAAATTAGTTTGAAAATCCAAGTAAGAATACAACAAAAAGTCCCATTTTTGAGTTCAAATACCTTCCAGGCTGTACACGTTTACATCTTCTTCTCGTATAATGACTGTTTCCCACTGATGCTCCTTACAGGAAAAACACATTTTGAAAGAAAGGAAAGTATTATATTACAATTAAATGAAATTCAGTGATCAAAGTCATTCAGTGAGGACAAATTTCCAACTTTTTAGATCTCTGTTACACAGAGTGACAGGAACTTGTGCTTCACTATTGCTCACTGTGCACATTAAACTATTTCCAAACAGCATTAGAAAGTCATTACTGTGAAATTATTTGATGTAAATATCACCAACTCTGGATTTATTTTAGCCTCATCAACACTGGAATGCACGCGTAAGTTCAACCTGCTGGACATGGGGAAATAAAATCTGACACACTCCAAGGAATGTGTATCTGCTGCCTCAGAACAACCCAGCAGGAGACAAAGCTCAGCTTACTGCATCCTCTGCTGCCACGTAGAAAGAAATACTTCTGCTGCCAATGTTGAAATCAACCCAAAATGCTTCCAGGTTTTCATCCAATGGTATCTGGAGCTAAAGCAAAAAGAATAGGATAAAACAGTAAGAGCAGACAGCACTGATTTCTGCCAGCTAAGAAGCTTCATGTTGGTCTGAACCCCTGACAAACTTTCAGTCCATGCCTATTTGTGTACTTCTGAAAAAAAGTAATTTTCTTATCTCTATTTTTTCTTAACTAGAAGGCAGAGAACCTTACCTCATATTTATCAAGAGCTGCTGATATACATGGATATGTAAAAACCCTGCAAGAAAAGGATATTTTTTCAAGTATTCTACAATGTTGTCAATAAATTTTGCAGATCTGAACATAGCAAATGGATTGTGTTTTCACAAACTTTAAAGACTTAGAGATCCCAGCAAAGTCATTTTTCCCCTCCAAGGAGGTAACATGAAATTTAATCACAACATAAAATCCAAAAAAAAAATATTAGCATTAAAAAAAATCACTTTTACCTTCTCTTGTCTCCAAGCATGCCATTCACCTGGTTAAGAAATTTTCTGCAATCCTATTAAAACACGGAAATTTCTTAAACAATTGTAAAATGGAAGTTTCCCTCCCTGGAAATATTCTTCATGTGACTTACTGTCTCAAACTCCAAATCTTTAATTCCTTTAAAGGCAGTGGACACAAACTCCATGGGGAACCACTGGGAGGCCAGTTCTCCTCTTTTCTTCTCTGACACCATCCTGCACAGAGCTTCTGTGATGGCCACTTGTGTGTCATAGTCTGCAGCACAACACAGTTCACAGCAAGAGGAGATTTAAACAACTACTGAGGTGAAAAATATTATGAGAAAACTGGTGTAAGCAGTGCTGAACATATTCTAGAGCCCATTAGATCCAAATATGTAACTCATAAAGGATAATTAGGAAAAGAACTACGGGAATAACGATGACCAAACAACTTATTTTTCAAAATGAACTCCAACCAAACTTTCAAGGACTGTCAGAGCCACACCAGGTGTTTAAACAAGAAGGAGAAGTTTTCATCTCTCTGAGCTGGGAAATTGCTGGATACTAAAGTGATCCCTGAGGGAAGTTACAATACTACTACCTGTGGTCACAGCTCACAGCCTCAAAGACTGACTTCCTTATCACTTTTCCTATTTGAAAACTTTTATTCTAGAGAAGAACTGAAACCTTCAGTGAGTTTCCCCTACATTGAACACACAAAAACATTTCAGTTTGCAGACTGTTTTCCTGCAATATTTATTTTTCAGGTAACTCTAACCACAACATTCTGCGGCTTCAAAATGCCTTCTCTTGTTTTCTAATGGGTCTGCATCTAATTTTTAAGAAGCTCAATGCAAAATTAAGTCCCATGCTCACCTCCAGCATCCAAAATTGTCCTCCCCATTTCACTCCTGCCAAAAAAAAGGAACATTTCATCAAAAAGTGACAGCAACACAAGGCCCAGAGGAAAGGTTTATAAACTTATTATTATAAACTTTCAATGTGTGAGACAAACCCCTGATTCCATAGAACTCTGACTTCCAAGGGGTAAAAACCTCTGGGAGCACTGCTGGGGGACCTGAATCACCCAATAGATACAATTTTGATTTTATTTGCTTTTTTGAATTGCTGTAAAACAATTTCCAGTGTGAACAACCCAACCTTCCAGTGACTGATTCACTGTGCTTTAAGCACATTCTTACAAATAGGAGTTTCATTATTTTATGACAACTGGGATGAGGAGAAGCCTGATCCAGACTGGGAAAGAGGAAAATTCAGGATTCTAATGGAGAATAACCCATAAGAATACCTGTCCACAGTCACTACCACTGAGAATTCGACAGCAAGTGCAGAAGTTGAGTTAAACAGGGACCAATCTGCACAACAGCTTAGTAAAAACTGTCTCCCAGCTCTGCAAATGATGGAATGATACAAAATTATACTGAAGATCATTTACATGACAAGTAACATCTCCTTCGTAGAAAGTATCCTTTTCCTGGCATCTCGAGGGATCTTGTCAAGCAATAAATTCAGTTTTTTTATTACCTAAGAAGAGTGGAATTTAGGGAGCAAGATTAAATTTAAAGTAAGTTTGTTAAACGTTGAGGTATTCTTATTTTGGGCCCTTGTAATGTATTTCATACCACTGAAGAAAGCAACAGGCTTAAGTAACTGCAAAACAAGAAAAGACAAGTTCTACATGAACTTTTAAGTGGTATTTATCTTACTAAAGCAACCTCAATTTCAATGAATTAATGAGTTTCAATGTGAAAAATAGTTGCCTAAAATAGGTTAAGTACAGAAAGAAAATCTTTCAAAGCCAGAGTTCTGTCTGCAGTTGATTGCTGAGCTAAGGTGTACCTTAAATTAGCATTAAAAAGCCTTTCCTTTGGGGATGTAGCCTTTACAGAAGACTTTTTTGTAACCTTCCCTTTCTTTAGAGGGAAAAAACCCTTACAAACTGAGGTTACTAAAATAAACAGGAGAAATTTGGAGTGTACTAGAAGAAATGCAAATTTCCTGCAAAGTGACTAAAGAATTTACAACCAACAATCTTAACCCTATTTCTAGCAGCTGTAGAGCACATTGTTTCCTGTGCTTTTATACAGCTTTCTTACCAGAACTTTAGTATCACTACTTTGTAATTTACTCTCAAAAAAAAAATCATAGGTCAGTAATGTGAAACAGCCCCAACATATAAATAAATCCAAACATTCCCAGAGAAACGTTACAAGATCCCTCTGATCCTAGAGCACTACAATATTCTCTTTTTTGTAGCATCTGCACAGTTAAGTAACTCTCTCCACAAAGTCTGTTAACACACTAACCAGAAAACTGCTGCTTAGAAAGAAGGATGTTTACCTCCTGCTGAACATAAATATTAATTCTTGCATCAGTGATGAGGGAACATGTTCTCAGAACAAAGTTTTCTAGTATTTGCATTTTACCTAAAAAGCAGGAAAGAAATAAATCGAAGAGTTGTCAAGAGTGTTAGTGCACCCTAATAATTTAGGGTGCCCCCTCATAAAACGTTTGGGAAAGGATTGATTTCCATTTAGAAATAAAATACAGCATGTCTGTCTTTTTATATAGGATTAGTGATATGCAAAACAGAATAGTTGTTTCAATTTACAGTAACTATGCTTCTGTTCCTGTGCATCACTGTGTAACCCCCCCTGGGTAGGAGGTTATGAGTTTTTAAATGTGATTGGTCAATCCTATAACTCAGCTCTCTGAGATACAATTCAGGTGGTGGAATTTATCTCCCCAGGGCCAAGGAAATGAATCTTTCATTTTGGTCACGACACCAAACAGCCTGTGGGGACTTTCTCTAGTGCCGCACTGAAAGGTAAGGGCAGGGTGACATTCACAAGGACAAGGTCAATAAGGAAGGGTCACTGTGCTGTCCTGTGACAGGACCTTAGAACCAACTTTTTTTAGGAATAACTCAGTTCATTTGCCATCTCTGAGACTTATTGTGCTTTTTTATTACTGACAACAGCAAGTTACAAGGAAATCTGTCCATAGAGAAACCTCAAACTAAAGCTGACATGTCACAGGAATGAGAAATATGGTCCTTTGTGGGCCCTGAAAGAGACATTTTAAACTATTGTTTCTGCTTTTTAAGCTCACCTTCAGGCCTGCTATCACACACAATCTGCAATAAAAAAACCAAAACACATCATTTTGATAAAGAAAATATTACAACATAAAAATCAGGCAACATGTATCTGAAGGAGGCAATCAAAAAGTATTTAAGATTTTGAAACTATTTCATCCTTAACAAAGAATCTAAGAGATGATCCCTACTAACAAGTGTGTTTTCCCAAAATTATATTTCAGTTAAATTTACCGAAATTATTTCACCAATGACAAAAACTTTTATGAAGAGAAGAAAACTCACAGATCTTATGAACTGGATTAGCTTACCAATAATGTATGTAATCAAAATTTGATCAAGATGAAAATTTTTTGTTCTTTGAGCATTTACTATTACTGGCTTTTTAAACTTTATTTCATGATGCCAGCCATGAACAGAAATTAGTATGAATACAGCAAACTGTTTTTCCCAAATGATTTATAATCTATTTCAGAAGTCATTGTAATGTTAACCTTAGGAAGATATGAAATAGAAACACATTTTAAAGTCCTTT
Organism: Gymnorhina tibicen; assembly: GCA_013399875.1. NCBI lineage: Eukaryota > Metazoa > Chordata > Aves > Passeriformes > Artamidae > Gymnorhina > Gymnorhina tibicen. Next base: position 18,694 of record VXAZ01005564.1, on the reverse strand, counting down.
TATTGCTAAACTGGTAACAATTACTTTGACAAATTTTATTATCAGTGTATTTTTACCAGCAACATGATGAAGAAATCTTCAGCCAGACTTGTAAGCACTTCATCCTTTTCATTTCCTCTGAGGACCAAAATTCCTTTTAACTTTTCAAACCAATTGACCATGTAAAGGGAAAACAAAGGTAAATCTATTTTAATAGTCTGGGAAAGGACAATGGTTTGTATCATACTCAAGTAAATCTATACAAACTCTACAATGATTAAAACAACAGCATCACCACTCTGCTGAGCAGAAGCTGGCCCCAGACTGAAATTTTTAACTCAGGCTAAACAAAATTAGGGGATTTTAAGGACTTTTTAACACAAAAGCTGGAGATCTGCTTTGACATCTACCACCACAGACAGTACAGCTGAAAATTTATAATGGCTGAATGAAAGAATGTTGTTTCTAGGTGTGAATACAAGGATAAAGTTATCATCACCCTAGTGGTGTTGTTTATTACTACAGCAGCTGAGAAGGCAACTGAGTAACTCTCATCGGACACTGCCATTAATTTTCTCCAGTGAAATCTCTGGTGAAAGCAGTTAGGACGTGGTGTCTGTTGTTCAGTATTTACTGAGTTACAAATGATTAATGTTTCTAACATGCAGGTTAAAATAACGCCAAATAATCAGAATAGCACTAAAATCTGTTTAAAGAGCAGGTACAAAATCACTGCTGTGGGAATTAACAAAAAGAATTAAATGGTACCAGGAAATTCTAATTCCTGAGTATACAACAATAGAGCAAACTCATATGAAAATACATCATCTTGTTTTAATTGCTGTAAGCATATCTAAATTAATTACATATTGCATGATTTGCAAAACTCTCACTGGGATAGAGCAGCATCCCTTTATAAGGGGTCCCTTGACAAAGAACATTTAAACATGAACAATGTTTGTTGCAAAGTTACGGGAAATTCTTAATTCTGACCCAATCAAGAACCAAATCAAACACTGAGCTGCTCAGCACTGAAGCACTTAAGCTCAGCTTATGCACTTCATTGATGTTCACATGTTTATTTAGAAGTTCACAGATGCTTTATGGTTTTACTTATCCTTCCAACAAGACCGTGTTTTATCATTGCTGGGAGCCCATCTTCTCCTGCTATGCTGATTTTTCTCACACATTTCTGAACAGCATTTAGTAAAGTAGAAATGCTTTTGACGTCTTGTTTGTCAAGTGCCTGAAATGGAAATTGCAACATAAACTTTACACTAAAGTCCCAAAAGAACCCATATTTAATCAAGCAGATGCCTTTTTTTTTTCTCAGAGGCCACCTTCACTGCAGCTTGAAGGAGAGATTTCATTCTTAAATTTTATTTTGGGTTCTTAAATCAAGTGCTGGTATCAACCAAGCCAAATGAAAAAAACTTTTTCAGCCTCTTCCAAAGATGGTGTAGATGATTTTGATGCAATGATTACATTACCCAACACAGAAGCTTGTCCAATTTGTTGACAAACTGTTTGCTGCATTTGTGAGAGACATTTTCACATTCATCTGTGGCCAGAAATTGTTCTAAGGATTGGAAATCCTTTTTTCTTGTAGCTTCATCAATTAACTTTTCAAACTGTAAGCAATAAACCAAAGCAACTGTATTACTGTGTGCTTAACACTGATATAACACATCTAATTAACACAGATTCAATGCAGGCTTTACACAATCACCTGCTGCATTTGAAGCAAATATTCTGAATCACAAAATAATTAAGTGTAAAACCTTAAGTACAGAGCACTTTATCTAATATATTAATCCTGCAAATAGTTATGTACTGAGATTTTAATTATTTGCCTTAACTAGCTTTTGTTTCCTCATATTATAACTAAATTCCTACAGGAGTGTTGTATCAATGCCCCCTACTTAGTATATTTAGTATTTACACTTCTAAGTTACCTTAGGCATTTTGCCCCTTTATTCTTTCTAAATCAATTATAACTGGATTTCAACATTTTGATCTTAAGCATCTCCTTGGTTGATTCATCTCTGCCAAATGCATATGATTTATTTTCATCAATAACAATTTCCAGCTCCTCTTGCTCTCCCCCCAGCTACTTTGCACTGAGCTATGTCAAAGGAAAATTTCTTCCCACCACACTGCACTGCTACACTGAAGACTTTACTTGGAATTGCATGGTAGTAATTAAAACAATCAATACTCAAATTCTGCTCCATCAGCACATACCTGCATCTCATTCCTGGCTGGCATTTTTGCAATTCACCAACCCAGCTGCATGAAAGGGAACAATCATCACTTACACTTCAAAGAGGTTTGGCAAACACATTGGGAATCAGTCAAAATACATTACAAGCTCCAGAGTTAGTCAGTAGCATAAACGCTATATAAATGCTATTTAATGGGGATATAAGGAAACTTTCTTGCACTGATAATTACTTAAAGCAGAAGAGAGGAAGGAACGATCAGCTTCATGGCTGGAGGCACAGAGGGGCCTGGGAAGACCCTCAGGATTTCCCAGCAAGGAAAGAGCAGATGGTCAACACCAGGTTATTCAGGACAGGTGAGTCAACAGCAGAACTCCAGAAAGGCCTTGCCATAAAACGGTGAATTGAATAATTTAACACAAATATCATAAATGACGCGGGGAAAAAGACGTCTGGATTATACATACAGTGATGTTAAAGTGACTGTCACCAGCTAAAAACCAAGATCTGGGTAACAGAGGTTTCTCAAAACAGTGTCTTAATACTCAAGGGCAGGCAAAGTATTTGCATTGTTGAACATTTAAGAAAAGCAATGAACCTGTTCGCGCCTTGGATGAATTATTTTACGCCAACCAAACCATGTACAGTCAACAACGTGCAGCTTTGGTCTGCCCATCCCAGACATTATATAGAACAAGCAAGAAGTAACTAAAGACAAGGAATGACTTCTGTAGAATAGCAACTGGGAACACAGCCTGGCTATTCCTGTACTAAGTAATACAGAAACAACAAATACAGGGAGATTTTTAATTACATTTTCCAACACGAGAACGCAACGGCCTCCGCTGAGGCCCGTGCTGGCACCTCAGAGCTCTCCTGTCTCCGGCCCGGTCAGACAGCCCTGACGAGGACGCAGAACCCCCTTTTCGGCACGGGAAACCTCCACACCCCGGCGGGGCGGCCCGGCCGCAACTCCGGCACCCGGCGAGCACCGNCGGGCGGGGCGCGCGGCGGGAGCGCCCTCAGCGCGGCGGCCGCGGCAGCCGGAGTTGCCTTTGTCTGCAGCCGGTGCTTAGAACCCATTTCCGCGCACACGCAGAAATTACGGAGTTTTTCTCAACCAGTGTAATCCATCCGTATGCTTAATTCAGAAACGCTTTCACTGCCCGAGTAGGTGCAAAGACACGCTCGGTTACAGACCTGCTGTGGGTAAAGGGCTTTGACTGACGTCTGTGGTCTTTTATTATGCAGAGGGAACTGGATAATGTGCTTAAGTGGAATCCAGCAGCGCACCGGATAATGTGCTTAAATGGGATCCGACAGTGCCAAAGGGGGGCCTTACCTGTACTGGTGTATCTATTGCCTTATCACAAATACAGATGATAAAATTTGTCATGAATCTCACATACTCCAATAGAGTATCGAGAAGAGTCTCTGTTCATACCTGGAATAAGCAGCAATAGTGGGGCATCTAGGAGAGAAATCACCTTTCACTGCAGGTAAACCTGCAGCAATTGTAAATACAATAACACTGCTGAGTCCCTGAAATGAGAAAGATAACAACTCAATACTACAAAAGGAAAAAAGAAAAAAAAAAAGCTGTACAGAAGGTATAAAATACCACGAGATGTCACTGTAATGCAAGAAAATGACAAGTGGTGCAAGAAGTGGAGTGTCTGCACTGAGGAGCTGGGAGCGAGCAGTGCTGAAGCAGATTTGTAAAACAGCTTTACTGAGAAACCTCCTAAGGACAAAACTTTGCATAAGGAACTTGGAGCATCAGAAGCTTTCTATGAAAACTGAACCCTGAATTGTACTTTCATCATATGAAGCAGAAATAATCAAAGCCAGTTTGAAGTCGATGCTTTCCCTTACCAGTCACACCAGTAAACACACAGGCTGAGCCTGTCCAGCCTTACTCATTCTATAGCAAAAGAGAAGTGAGATCACACACTTTCCTTCCTGCAACCTACACTGAGATTACTTCAGCTCATTTCTCATTCTTTAACATTAGTCAGTTTTGTTTGGTTTAGCAGAAGGGAAGTCAGAGAGCAGAAGTTTCACTGAGTTGTGCATTAAACAGACCAAAACCAAGAGCGAAATTATTTGGCCACAGTCATTTCAGGCACCGTAAAAACACCAGAGAAAATGGAACAAGAACTCTTTAGGGTAGGGTAGCACTATTTACAGGGACCCTTATTCACTACAGTAGTATAAATATTTATCCTTATTACAGAAAACATTGTGCTGGCCAAGGTATTTTCAGTCTTTGGCATAGCTGCTGTTGTGTGTGAAACTGAGAAGGGTCAGAAGTGTTGGTACCAACAGTTTGAATATCAAGTGTCAGCTGAAATACTTGCAGATCTGAGATCACGGGAGAAAGAAGTTGGGAAAGAAGTCAGTTCTAATGTTACACTCCTGCTGCCAAATGAATAATCACTCAGACTTGCAGTTCTAAGCCTTTACCAGCTGTAAAGTACAACTGAGCACTGATGCTACATTACATTAAGAGCTGTAGTTACTGACTGTAGATGCATATTACCATCATTACAAGTTGCAATTTTTTTCTTTGTAAAATAAATACAAATAAACTATGAATTTGAAACTAAATGTAAAAATACCACCTGTATTAAAAATAACACTAACAACCTGTAAGATAAACCTGACAGTTGGATGTTTGCAGAAAAAACCCAATCTTATTCTTAAATAATGTTACATTTTTGAACAACTTCATCTAGACTGTATTTAAACTGATTTTCAGTAGTCCTCTTTCCCCCAAGCACCTCTGACAATGCAGTGTTGAAGTTACTAGCACTGATTAAAAAGTAACTGGTAATACATATCTTTATTAATTCTGTCTGCTAGTTAAACGGCCTCATTTTGCTTTAGGAGAAACCTGGCAACAGGTAATTCCAATCTTGAGCTGTATCAAGTAAATGCCTGAGCCCAGAGGAGACGCATTTCACACGGAGGAAAAAACAGGCACTGCATATGGACACTCTTAACAGAGCACAGGTAGATACTTGTGAAACCTGTCAGGGAAGAGAACCTGGTTTGAGAGGAAAGGCTGCAGTAAGGAAACCTGAAAGGAAAAAATAGAGCAAATAATAACACAATTGTGAGGCCCAGAAATGAAAGTGTTAAGTACAGTCTAGCAGAGATTTGGAAAGTGCAATTTGAGGAAAACCCCTCTCCTCTTCCACAAAGCTGTATTAGAATCAAGTGGCAGCAAGCCTTTTTCCAAAACTGGATCTGAGTCCTGCAGGTGCTGCATGCACAGAACTCTTGAGGTGAAAGGACAGCAGATTCCATGTAGGAAGTGGCAGCCTGATCATCTCTGCAGATCCATACACTAGTCACTGTATCTTTATCAAGTGCTGTTCATTGTTTACCAACTCAAACCCACCTTACTTCCCTGAGTATGTTGCTAAGTGACAACTCAACACTGAGTTTCTTCATGAGCTTTCTTAACAGGAAAACATTGACAAAAACAACAGAAAATTGTGAAAAGCTTTTATTTTAATCTTCTGTATTACAATAGGCATAGTTTTATTATTGCTTTTTAAAATTAATTAAGCACTTTGCAATTTTCCAACTGCTAGACCTTTTGTCCACCATATGTGCTTTATTGATATACTGTGTAATGTACTTTATTCTGGACAAGACATTTAATCAGGAAAGACAACCCCTTTTCATTTATATGGATTTCATGTTTCTTTAAAAAACATGCCTGAAAGAACCTTGAAACTGTGGACTACTAAACATTCATTTACTGTATGACAATAATAAATACATGTTTTTAAAAGTGCATTATATGCTGATAACCCTAATCTTCTATTCACTTTTACAAAATCCTCATTATAAGGGAAGTGCTCACTTTGAACACAGTGCAAGCAGTCAAGTTGTCCTGAGAAGATACAAATGTGGTGTAAGTTTACCTTCACGACAGGTGCGTATTAGCACTTAATGGCTTAATCCCATTTTTGTCAACCAGAAGCCATTTGATGTTCATTACTGAGTGTGGCAAGAAAACCTAAGAGGAAATATCAGCTCTGCAGTGACAGGTGCCAGTACTGGTGTGAACGTTCAGCAGCCTAACCTGGAGATGGCTCTCAGTTGCACTGCTCCACTGAGCCAGCAGAGCCAGAGAACTGCACTGGCACGAACTGAACTGTCAGTCTTTCTCCAGCAAAGCAGACCAGCAGAGAGAGCAATAGGAAACTTGGGATAATGCTTCAGTATTTAGTATTCAAGACCTTGCACAAGCCAATACCTTGAGAGGTTGTGGAAGGAAGACAATAGAAGCCCAGCTCAGACTGCTGAGACATTCATTTCTCACCCCTCTCACACTGTGCTACATCTGGCATGAATCTTTCTCCTGACAGCCTCAGCTTCACAGAATCTGACCTGGCCAAGGGAACACTCAGGTCTGACATTTGCTAGAACATGACAATCTCTCCCAGAAGACAGCAACATCCTTCTGCCAGGAAACCAAGTATTGCTCTGAGCTCCAGCAACACCCACTGTGAACTGGTGTCTGGTAAGAGAGGGTTTTTTATGGTGTGCTGTGTTTGCTGATGGAAGAAATACAGTAATGTGGGAAGGGAGAAGAGGGGGGAAAAAGACTTGAAAATAGTGCCTTTTATTCAGCACAAGTCCTTTTGTGCATGTGTGCACATTCAGATAGGACTGAGCTTTCTGAGTACTCTGCAAAAGGTGCTCAGCAGCTCACAGAATCCTCATTCCTGACTTTGGTTTCTCTAAAGCCAAAGACCAATGGAATGCGGCAGCCTCCTCACTTGAAAGCCCGGCTTTGCTAAATGGGTATCACAACAAAGAAGCAGCATTAAGTTGCCAGACAAATTAAATTTCTTGGTGTTTCTGCACTTCCAGAATTACTCAGTGGACTTTTCAGACTAATATATAATTGGCCATGGGTTGCTTACAACTGTGATTTTACAAAGAAGTTGTGATTTCGATAAATAAGCACCAATCCAAAATAAGATGCCCAAATAAGTTGGCCTGATTTTCATAGCATAGTCCTAAAACACAGCTCTTCTAATATTTCCAGCCAGCTCTGAAAGTCTGTGCTACACATATAAAGCTAAACTTTCCATGCAGTAATGAATATGTATGGCAACAATTATGGACAAGCTTTTACTTAATAGAGTTAAGCCTGTTGCAAATCTTAAACCACACTAAAACCACAGAATGAAAATAATAGAGCAAGAAGCATGGGAAGATGGTCTAAGAGTGTTCCTGTGCTCTCCCTGCAGCAGAAGGGATACTGTAAGTATCCCTTAAGTTACTGTAACAGTTTACCAAATTAAGTGCTTTGAAGTTCCAGCTTGTGTTGCAAAGGCTGCAGTCTTGAGAGTTCAACTGTTTTATAATGGCAAGCCCTTAAATAAAGAAGTCAAAGCTACTTCTGCAGTAGTACTGGAACACTGGGTAACAGCCAGGATTCAGGGTTCTGGAATGCTATTCCAAGCCTCTGTACCCTGCTCCCTGTACTATTTTTTCCTTATATATATTTATATCATATCCATTTCTTGATTTATTATTTTACCAGTAACAGTGATAAAATCATGAGCATTCATACAGTGCTTTGAGATCTTCAAATGCAATTGCAACACAAGTCCAAAATTGCTTGTTTCCCTTAGTAAAAACAGGTGCGCCAAGAGAAGACAATTCCTGTACCACCACCTTGAGAAAAACCTACTTGGACATCACTTGACAAGAGAATTTCCCCACGCAGATCTGCCGTACATACACTTTGGTAACAATCACTCCTGCTGCAAGGAGGAGATAAGAAAAGGCACCTTTTCTTTTTTTCCCAAGGGAAACAGAGGGGCTGATGGCACATTTTCATGTATGTTTTGCTCATAGTAGCATTTAATTTCCAACTCAAATATTAATGGAAATATTTAACGTGGTTACAGCCTTAATAACATAGATGTATATAAATACAAGTACTCCCTACAGTGTCTGCCATCCAAGTTATGCATAAATGGAGTAGTGCTCTGACTTGGTGAGGTAATATAAACAAAATTAGAAACAAAACCTGTAAAGCCACACTGTCCACTTAGGAAACAAAGAGTAGAAAACGGTAAGAGAGATCAGTTAGAAACATTCTATACAACCAAGAGTATCACCTGCAACAAGAGATGTGTTGTTTTGCTCTCTGGCAGCCTCACAGCATTCCCTGGAACCATTCTGCAACGACTCATAAACTCAAAAAAACCACACGGCCTTTCTGTGATTGTATCTCACTACATATTTTGGCCCTTTTAACTTTCCCAGAGATTTAGAACAGTTTGTACAGGTCATTGGCTGCTTCCCAGCCCTGGGACACTTGGCCAAGTGTGGCAGGTTTCAAAAAGAAGACAGTTGCCATAGGAGCAGAGCGTCATGCCAAGGGACACAGTGCCACCGAGACCACTGACACGCTGCTCGGCACCGCTCCCTTTGTTCAGATGAAGTGGATCCAGCTCTCCTCACATTCCCTCGGCAGCTTCAGGGGGTGAGTCCGGCAGGTGAGGGTGTAGTTCTTGCCTCTGTTGTTATCCCAGTATTCCTGGCCGTTGACTTGGTACCTTGCTGCAAACTGGAGGAGAGTGCTCAGCTGAAGAAGGAAAGGAGGCACAGGAAGAAAGAAAGTGAACACATCAACCTGATCCTGCCCGTTTTTCTCTGGGATGCTCTGGTGCCAACGAGCACACACCTCATGGAGGCTTTCCCACTGGTTGAAGGTGTAGCGCACAGACACCTGCTTCTCAAAAGCAACATTGCGAACCTGGATGGTGCCACTGAGCCCCAGATCTGAGCTGGTCACCCGTTCCAGACACACCTGCTGCTCCTGGAGTCGGGACGAGAAATCCAGACAATCTGCAGGCTGCTGGAAGTCAGGGACCAAGCAATGCATAGTAAACTCCAAGTTCAAGCTGCTGTACCAGAGGTCTGAGTTTATGGAGAGCCTGGAAAGGACATGCAAAGGGATGGATGGATCTTCCCCAGTCTGGAAGACTTTCACTTCAGTGAGCTCCAAGCCTAAAGCATCAGCAAACCTGACCCGGTTCATGCGGCTCTGGCAGCCGGGCTTCTGACACTGCACTGCTGCTCTCTTCCTCCTCTCGGGTGATGTAGGCAGGGACCTCGCTCGGCGTCGGATGATGGGCCGCAGGGCTGGGTCACAGCTGGAGGAGGTGCTGCTCGGAGGATGGTTTGGCTGGGGGCTCGCCTTGGCTGGGGCACTGCTCCGAAAAGTCTTGCTGCTACTTGTATGGACTGCTGGGGGCTGCTGCTGCCCTCGTCCCACTGCTCCTGCAGCCCTTAACATGTTCTCATAGAGATCTGAGAGGTAGCGGGGGTTCCTCCGAGGACCGCGCACTTCCATTCTTAACTGATGACAAAAAAATCAGCGTTAACACTGCAGGTAATAATGAGCACTACCCCTCTGAAGCACTGAATTTGGGAATGGCACCACAGTAATGTCTGAGGTTATTGCACTGGATGCAGCAAGAATCACCCGGAAGAACGTCACATTCGAACGAAAGGCAGAAGCCCGGCAGCTCTCACGGCAGCTGGCAGAGAGCCAGCGGTAAGGCGTTGTGTGGGAAGCTGAAGGCAGACTCAGTGGCCGATGAACTCGAGATCGCTCTGCTGGCTGGTGGCCCCGAGGCTCAGGCTAGAAAGGGATTCAAGGCTATCACCGCTGATACTGGAGGAGCTCACACACAGGCTGGAGAGCGACTGGAGGCTGTCCTGCTGGATGAAGGACTCCAGGCTGTCGGAGAGGTCGCTGGAGGCGCGGTGCGCGCCGAGGCACCGTGTGCCGGAGCCCCGGGCGAGAGGCGCCTGCAGGCTGTCCTCGCTGGCCGCGGCCGAGCCCGCGCTCCGGCGGCAGCAGCAGCAGCAGCACGAGCAGGGGGGACACTCCAGGCTGTCACACTGGATGCTGGGCGAGTCGAGGCCGGGGAAGGCTTGGAGGCTGTCGGGCGGGAGGGAGCCGGGGCTGCTGCAGAGGCTGGAGGGCGGGCGCGGGCTGTCGGGCGCGGCCGCGGCGCCGGGCTCGGNNNNCGCCTCGGCCCGGCCCCCACGCTCTTGCGCTCGGGCGGCGCTGCTGCCACCGCCCCCGCTGCCGCTGGCGACGGACGCGGAGGAAGGGCAGGTACCGGGCTGAGGGCGAGGATCGGCGGGGAATGCGGGGGCGGCCCCCGAGTGAAGGAGCGGCCCTTGCGGAGCGCGGTGACGGCGGCGGCGGGAGTCGCCGGTGCCTCCCGGGAGGGAGCGGGGCGGGCCCGGCGCTGCGGGCACAGCCTGCGCCTGCTGGCACTGCTGCCATCCAGAGCGGGCACTGCCTGCCACAGCTGAGGGCACAGCCTGCCACCATCCCGGGCACTGCCCGCCCGGCGCTGGCCCCTCGCGGCCGCTGCTCTGCCCCGTCCGGGTGCGGGACTGCGGCGCTCCGGGGCCCGGCTCCGCTGAGCGCGGCCGGGGCAGGATGCGGGGACGCGTTTGAGGGATAGGACGGGATCAAGTGTAAATAGATACGAACATTAATGTGACTAGAAATACATAAACAGCACTGCAATAGAAGTAAAGGTGGGTCAGGAGACCTGTTTATCACCTGTCACATTTGCAGACCATTGAGCACCCCTGGAACCGTGCAGTTCCCTGGTACGGGAATGCAGGTCCTGGGAAGTAAAAGAAAGCTATGGATGCTGCTCTGAGTATTTTTAGTAGGAGCTGATGAGACATTTGTTTTGGAAAAAGAAAAGAAGTATTGGATACAAAATTTGCATATATGAATATCGGAAGAGCGCGTTTTGTGACAGAAAAAGGACAACTCAGCACGCACAGCACGCAGGGGGTTGATCATCTGCTCTTCATAAACCGGGAGCAGGAACACCCACCCCGTTGGGCTGTGACGCCCGGCTCCAGGCAGCACCTGGAACTGCGCAGGCTGAGCGGTGGGGATGGGGATGAGCACATGACACTGCACGGGAGCTCTGGGAGCACAGCCGTACCCTCAGGTATTTCCATGGATCGGGAATAGTAAACTGAACGATGCTGCTTCCCACTAAGCGAGTGCTGGGGGAGGGGACTGTTTCCCAGTACGGTGTGGTAGCTGATTATGTTTATCTTACTGCTTTAAAAATAGAATCACATCGGGAGGATTTTGTTTGTTGCCTGCATCTCCAGGACGTGGGGATGTCTGCATTGGATACACTGTGTCTTGCAAAGCCAAAAGACTGGAGCCGTTTGAAGATTATGTAACAGTAAAGGTGCAGATACCCTTTGGAAAGAGGAATAATGGGACCAGGCATTCAGGAATATCCCTTATTACTGCACAGAGAGACACAGCAGAAGGAAAGCCACAGCCACACCAATGAAAACCACAAAGGAATGGTAAAGTAAGGAAATTAATTTCTCTTTTTATAGTTACAGAAATGTCAACATCCTGTGGCTTAGTTAATAAGTGCCTGGCTGTCCTGTTCCCGCTGCCATCCTCGCCCCTGATCCTAGCGACAGAAATGATTTTGCAGGATGATCGTGCAGGTCACAAGGTCACAGAGGTGACTGCAGCAATGCTGGAGGCACAGGACTTTAGTTTCATTCTTTTATGAGCTCTTGAATTTGTGAAATCATGTGTTTTTCACAAAATCTTATAAAAACTGAGAACAAGATGTACAGCCTGCCAAATTAACTGAACTGCCATAAAGCTAGATTAGACAGAAGGGCACAGTTTGATTATTCCTGTTCTGAAATGATATTTTAAATCTTTCCATTTGGATATCAGTAATATTTCTTGTTTGTAGAACAAACACTGTTCTTATTCATACAGAATATGCTGATTTATTTATTTATTTATTCTGTGTGTTTACACAGAAATGTATCTGGTTTAATTATGGAAGTATATTTTAGTTCTAAGCTGCCCAGATCCGTAATGCCATTCCTTCTGCTTGCATATGAGCTTTTTCTCTTAATAATATTTCACAGCCCCATTATAACATGAAATAGTGAATTTTTTATGCCTTCATTGTGAAATCGTTAATATTAATATCAGAAGAGACCTTATACTCCCTGTTCACTTCCACTCTTTATCTTTAAAGGAATAATCCTCTAAATTTTGTTGAGAATATGCAAATGAGAAAGACAAGCAAGATTTGGCTTGCAGTGACCTTTATATTGTACTTTATAATTAATTTTGGTAAATTGCAATAGGAGCACCTACAAGGTACTATAAAAATCAGTAGTTAAATATCTGCTCCGTAGTATTTATCATCTCCAAAGGAACTTTGGGATCCTCTGACAGAGGATTCTATATAAGGGCTACATTCTATTATTATACCATCTGATAGAATTATTCACTTTTGCATTAATAATATTAAAAATACAGCAGTGCCTTAGTAGTATAAAAAATAAAAAGTGGCCATGGCATAGTTCTGATGAACTTTAAGTCTAAGAATAACTGCAATCAACCCTTTTTTAAACTCAGTTGCACTCTAAGCTTCTATTGTATTTCCATTCTGACACTCATATATGCTGCTATTTATATTTGATACTCTATTTAATCCTTTGTGGTTACAGTAATGGAAAAAGCCATCCAAGCACCAAAGGACTAAATAAACCAATTTCTTATGCGAAATCTCCTCCTGGAAGATTAGGCAAAAATGTATCAAGTGCCATTGAAAAGGTAAATAATCCCCTTTTCTAACATAAAAAGGGTATCTACTCTAAGTCAGCTTCTTACTAACATCACAAACTTTCATATCCCTTCAGATTTCCCATGACACTCAAGATGGTCACCAACCAAGTGTTTTTAAGAAGGGAAGGAACCAGCTGGATGGCAATAATCAGCCGAAAAGGTACTTTTATGTTAAGATTATCTGTTTAATTTGTAGTCATTTCAAATTGGTATACAAAATGCTTGTGATGAAATTGGGGCTGCTGTGGTTTGCATTCGATTTCACTGGCCCAGAGTTCAGCATTTATGAGAACAACAAATCTAAGTTATCAAAATGGAAACTTACTATCCTGCTTTTGTGAGTTCTCAGGCAAAATCAGAATAAAACCCTCCCCTCCCAAAAATCAGTAGTAGGCACTGTTATCTTTACCAGCAGTTATTAATTTTGCCTCATTACGAAGTTTCCCGTTTTAGCTTCAGTCTTGTAGATCCCTGTCCTTGAAGGGGTGGCAAGACCTTCGTAAGCTGCTGTTCAAAGGCACTGACCATTCTAACAGGACGTGATCTTCCTTTTCCTTTAGGATCCCCAGTGTTTGCACCTCCCTGCACAGTGCACAAGGACCAAAGAGGAGTCTCCCAGAAAGAAGGCAAAACGAATCCTTCCTGCACAGGATCCCCCCTGGCACAAAGGGCAGCACACAAGGAAGCTTCTGCAGGGCTAAAGATGTCCCAGTGCAACATTTTTATTGTGGTAAAAAAGAACAGTTGGGAAAGAATCATGAAGAATATGCTGAAGCCAGTCCAGGCTCTTCGAAATGGCAAGAAACATCTGTAGGTGAAATGTTTCTTGATTTTGAATCAGTACAAATTATTAAAGAAGATGCTGAAGATGACAGTGCCAGTGACCTCTCTGACTCAGAAAGGATTCCCATTCCCCCCTCTCCCTGCACGCCACCAGAACTCATCCTCAGAGCTGAAGAAATCGACCCAGTTTGTTTGGAACACATCCCTGAAATGGGATTTAAAGAATCCGAATATTACTACCCCGACTTCCTCCCACCCCCTTTCAACTCGTGGGACCTGAAGCAGCTGGCCATCTTTGTCCATGTGGAAGGGAAAACGGATTTCCACCCCAAGGCCACGGGATCTCTGGAGAAATACATCGAGCGCCTGCTGCAGCTGGAGTGGCTGCAGATGCAGACGGTGCAGAGCGAGAAGGGCAAAGCTGCCAAAGCCCGGCCCCAGACTGCCCCCATCCCCACCCGTGTCCTCAAGAGCCCTGGAAAAGGCAAAGCCTTGCTCAGCCCTGTGCCCAGCAGGCAGGCAGTGCCCCAGGAAAGTGCTACCAGGCTGCCCAGGAGCTGTCTGGGGCACAGGGCAGATCCATACTCTGAGGAGAGTCGCCAGGTACGTTCCCACCCGGGTCACCTGAAACTTCCTGAGAGAATGGGATGTGCAGCATCTTCTCAGAGGCAAACTGCTGATGTAAGGAGTGAACTGAAAAAGAAACCAGCTGCAAAGCAGCAGCTTCTCAGTCTGCAGTCCCCTGAGAGCAGCTCTAAAATCCAAAGTGTGGGTAACATCAGACCCCCTAAGCAAACCCCAGCATTCCACGGTGCAGCTGCTCCCATCAAAGGCTTAAAAACATACACGTGTACAAATCCAAAGAAAAATGGCAATGCCAGCAATTACGTTCCTCCTAAAAAACCAACAGTGGACAGGAAAATACAAACAAATGGCACAAAGCAAACGCCACGCAAATTTCAGTGAGGGAAGATTCCTTAGTGAATGTTGATGCTTCTTGACTGCTAGAAAGCATCTGGCCAGTGCAGAAGAATTTTTTTCTCCTTCATAGGAAGATCCTGAGAAAAACGTGTTCCTGATATGTGGTTCTGAGTCAGCACTGTTCATTTCTACACATTTGATCTTAAGCCAGCAGGAAATGTTTTCCCTGACAGCAACTGTCTTCCATTGGTCTCTCCTCAAAAATATTTATAATTGCTCGATGAAGATAACAATAGCACAGTGTGAAGTTTAGAGGAGTATAGAATGTCCTGTCTGCACCAGCTGAAGTCTGAGGTGTTCTTGTGCTTCCCCTGCTGTGTGTGAGGGAATAGGGTCCATGCTCTTTTTCCTTGCCCACATGTGCTTTTTGTAAGACAGGTTTGATTGTGTTTGATTTCTGATGGAAATGGCTCAGCTGTTTTTATAAAATAATGCAGCCTGTTATCTATGCAAAGTCAACTCTTAATTCTTCACAGAAGATGATGAATTGGGTTTTTTTAATGAAATAGATATTATTTTTTTGAGAAGAAGAAGAATGGAGATAATGTTTTGAAATATTTTAATGCAGAAAGAATTCTTTTTAAGACTAAGTATTAGGGACCAGACAGCTTCAATAATGACAGATTAAGAAAATGGAATGTGTATTTTTATACCCTGGAATCTTCACTGTGTTTACAGAGAGCTTTCCTGGAAGTTCATTTCGTAAGCCTTGATGCTTTTTGTCGTTTAGGGGAAATGACCAAATTTCAAATTGCACATGGATATATTTGAGTAATGCAAACTAAGGCTTTTAGCAGAGACTGTATGGCCTAAATTGCAGAACTGGTAGCCTCTCAAAACATAAAAACCAGACTCTTAGGGGAAGAATTTAAAGGTTGTAAGTTAAAGTAAAGATATATTTTGATACAGAGGATACGTGTTTTCAGTCCCCTAAGATGACTCTTACCTGTCCTGTGGTCCAGTCTAGCTTGGCTTCTGAACGTTTAGGGAGGTGAGATGGGGAAATGTCCTACATAAAGAAATTGTACAACCAGGAGTGGGTCCTGTCTTTGGGCCTTCTGTCTTCTCTTGTGTCTGTGAGATCCAAGAGAATACAAGAGAATATTCAGAGAATATTCAAGTGTCAGCTGATCTGTTACAATTTCAAATCAATCACAGCAGCTGGGGACGGGATCTTGTTAACATGAAATTCTAAAGAATGTTTTTTACTTTCATTTTAAAATCCTGGTCAGCACATTTTCCTCCTCAGCCACCAGTCCCAACCTTCATGAGAAGTGAGCTGAGGTCTGATGGACCACGTTCTGCAAGTGGATCCTTCGCATTGTGATAAAAAAATGAAAAAGTAGCAAACACTGAAGCTTACATTATGTATATAGCTAAACTGCACTTCTCTTGGTGAGCTCATCTTGGTTTTAAGATGCTTAGCTGTTTCTATCTTTCATTGTGCCTACCAGATCTTCAGCTTTGTAAAATTTCAAAGCATGGATTTATATGTAGTTTAAAAAGTGAGAATATTCAGAAATGTAGTAATAAAGTAGAGTATTTTACAGTACATGAAAACATTGCTCAGGAATAGTCTAAGAAATATTTTTAGTGTTTTTTTCCTTGTCTCCTGGAGACCAAATGTGAAATTTTGAATTGGTAAAGGAAACGAATGTAACAGACAGTATTACCTTTTCCAGAATCAGTATTTGTAAAGTTACACTTAATCTGAATTGTAGTTGCATGTACATTCAGCTCTATGCAATTCAAGTGAAACTTAATCTGAATGCTCAAAGACCGGAGAAATTGGCTGTGTCAGAGGTGTGGTGGCACTCAGGATGGGACTGAACACCAGCAGCTGCAGAGGACCAGCACACCCCAGTGTTGCTGTTTCACCCTTTTGTTTTGGTCCAGCCTCATGTATTTCAGCTTTTTTAGATGAAAGGTTCCTGCACCCAGTGCTAGTATTTCAAGCTCTGGCCAAATTCTGCAAGCCTGCCTTAGCCAAGTTTTCCTTCATCACATGAGCAGTAGTGAAAAATAGGAGAGCTGCTTTGCCAATAATCAGGAATTTAATGCACTGTTCTAGTTCACTGTTAAAAGCACCAAACCTAAGGTGAGCAGGATCCAGGAAATAATCAGAATAGCAGTTTTTAAAAACAAATTCTGTTAGATGCAGTAAATAATTCGGCATGTTGTTAGAGCATTGAATATTGCTGGATGCTAAATTATCTAAATTTAAGCTTTCCTGGCTTGTAAGGAGGGCATGTAGATACAGGCACACTTTGCATGATCACTTCTTAAAGGATAAATAAACCCCGGCTGTGACCAGAGCAAAGGTGATTGGCACTGGGAAAAATGTTTTGTCACAGAGGAAAGTTTTAATGTAGTGTTTGTCATCTTATGGACATCAGTCTGTTGTTGGAGACTCAAAAGTGAAGCAGGTGGAGGCGGTGATGCCACTTTACAGAAGTCTGAGACCTTGTTCATCTTTGGGCTCCCTGTGGGACCTGGCCAAGTAAGTTTGTCTCACGTGATAATCGCACCAGTCCAGTTTCTGTCAGTGATTTGGTACTTCTGCCACGCTCGTCTTTATTCACACACAGAAACAGAAATTCTGTGTTTGCCTCAACAAACAGCTCTTGGCCTGAGCAGACCTGCAAGGGTTGGGTTTTACCCTGTTTTGCATTTTAACTTCACCGTGTCCTGGGCCTACAGATGAAAAGAGCTCCTTTTATGAAGAGGACTATGGTTTATGTTTCTTTTATTTTGTATTGCTGGATATTGTCTTAAGAAGCACTTCTGAACAGAGCAGAAAAATTTATTGCATCAAATACATTCAGTTTAAAATTAATTAAGATACATCCACAGCACAGTGTTTGTGTGGCTATTATCCTTTTTTTTGCAAGGTTTAGCAATATGATCATGTGGATCTAAGCCTAGCACTGGCGATGCTTCTTGAAGAACAGATTACTGTGATGTGAGATATTTAAACAGAGTGATTTATTTTTTTTTGCTAGAGAATGTAGAGATTTTGTGTTCTGCAGTATTACCTACAGAACAAACATGCTCAGGTTGCAATTTATAAATAAACAGGCAAATTTTATTTAAGTTACATGAGTATAAACTTTGAACAACTCAGTTGTGTTCAGTGAAATGACCCCGTTAGAAGAAGTGAAGAAACAGAGTTTTACTCCAGTACGTATAAACTGTTTTCCTTAGTGACGCTAATGTAGTTTTAGTGTATCACACGAAGAAATTTAAAGCAATACCGTTTTTCTCTCGACGCGTTCCTTTTTCCCCCACTGCTTGCATCTCGTGCTGAGGCCGGTGAAAGTTTTCCCTGCGCTGCGCGCCCCCAGCCCGCTGCGATCCGCCCGCATCCCGCCACTGGTCCTGTCCTCCCCGCGTTCCATTCACTGCTGTTTAAAGGATCTTGTTAGAATTCGGAGAGAATTTTGACAGTTTTTTTTTTCAGCCACTACGTGCTATCTTTTTTTTTTGGAGCTGATGATTATACTGTAAATTTCTACAGTATGAAATTGCCTAGAATGTACGATTTTTTGGCCTTATTTTAAAGGTACTGAGCCTTTGTTGCTCCCATTGCATTAGTGGTTTTTCGTCTGAAAAATAAACAGACCACGCTGGAAGGACTGAACTTGATTAACTGAGGATTGGCAGCCCAGCTTTTGATGTTGGTATTCATGTATTCTTATTTATTTGAACTTCTTGTGGATATTTTTGCTAGTAATTCCATGGGAAAGTGATCTTGTAATTCAAAGGTACTGTATATTTGCTGCATTAAAAGTGAGATACTGCTCTGTTTGTCGCCGCGTTGTGTTTTTTCTCAGGACGGCACCACTGAATTTTCTTGGGAGAAAATTCCAGTACTGCAGTGTCGGCTGGAGGGTGCAGCTCAGCACATCCCGGCTCCTGCTGGCCACGGGAAGCCATAAAAATACGGATTTTTCCTTAATTCTGGGGCAATTCCATCCGGGACCTTTTCCCCGGGGTACGGTATGGGGGAAAACCCGGA